>JAOVYW010038171.1:76226-88629 GCA_025775045.1 Hiodon tergisus | reverse complement strand
AATTTTAATGCTGCATCTTCTGTCTCCTTGTAACTCTTTGGTGACTTCTGAAGACCCCAGAGCTTCTAGTTAGCGCAGGCCATGCTCGGTCTGCACAAGAGAAGCTGAAGGATGCCCAGGAGCTGGAGGCGTTGCGACAGAAAGAGCAGGCAGAGAAGAGGAGCAGGACTCTGCAGAGGGGCACAAGGTACAGGGCAGTACAATTGACACTGAAGAACTAGATCGTCCCATAGCTGAACAGGAGTGGGTTCACACTGATCTGGACACTTATATTTTATACCAGTGCCAATAAAACCACTTTTTTTCCTCTCTTTTTGTAAGGCATTCTCGTTTTGGAGGTTCCTATGTCGTAAAGGGGCTAAAGTCAATTGGGGACAAGGACGTGATTTATCACAGAGGCCTTCACAATGTGAGTCACTACAGCCGGAAGCATTCACAGGGTTACTCTCCTAAATCCACTTTTCTTTTTTTTACAGTTTATTTTGTTGTTAGCAGTTCCATCCAGAGCAATGTAAATCTGTTATTTTTAAGATTCAATTAATAAATAAAGGTTTGGTGTACAGTGTTTACAATGATCAAATATAGTTTGTTTGTTCAGGTGCCCTTCAGAATCTGTAAAATATTTGTTTGTGTGCTTTGAGTTTAGCCCTAACAAATCTCTCTGGGAGATTTACTCCACCAGGAGCTTTTACTCCTCGGGAAATATAAATTGCACTGACTTGTTTTTGGTGTTTAAGTGAAGTTTAAGATACCATGGTATGGGATTTTAAATGCAGTGCGAACAATTTTTGCACACTTAAACCTTAAGTGCTTGTTTTAAAATACTTTCAGAAGTTTTAGAAGATGTTGTGTCTTGCAGTTTAAGAGCTACACTCACGATGCTGGAAAGTCGGTTAGGCGAGTACCAAAGCGACGTCAGCTGGCCCGTGACTCTGAGAGCAAGCGGCGGTCTGCCCTCAACGTGCGCCTCTTCCTGCGGGAGTTCTGCATTGACTTCTTGGAGAACTGCTATAATCACCTCATGTACCTGGTCAAGGTGGGCAAACGTATAATGTGTAGAACGTCACCCGTCAGAAGGTGAACGTGCCAGGAAGCAGTTTCTCGTCTGTCCGTCGCCTTCCTTTCTGATTTCTGCCCCCATCCCAGGAGGGGCTGGTCCGGGAGCAAGCGCAACAGCATGATGAAACCTACTACCTGTGGGCCTTGAGTTTCTTCATGGCCTTCAACCGGGGCCACAACTTTCGCCCTGACCTTGTCTCCGAGACAATGTCCATTCGTGCATTCCATTTCATCGAGAGAAACATCACCAACTACTACGAGATGATGCTGATGGACCGCAAAGATGCCACGTCCTGGTCCCGCAGGTCAGAAAAGGGGCCTTGGGTCAGGGATGTGAAGGTGGTGGAGAGTTTTGAAGCGGGATGTGTGGCAAGAGCTGACTTGAACTAAATAGATTCAATGTATCCTTATAAGTCATCAAAGTTTACCTTTTGGTCATATCAGGTCAGCAGCTAAACAAACTAGTTGATGTTTTGACCTCTGTTCTCCCAGGATGCACCTGGCCCTGAAAGCGTACCAGGAGCTTCTACTGACGGTGAATGAGATGGATCGGTCGCGTGATGAGAACATCCGGCAGAGTGCCAACGTAGTCAAGAGTGAGTGCACTGTTGAATGCAATGGTCACCTCCTCTCCTGGTGTACATCCCTCTCTTTGTAGTCATACTCCATGTTCTTTCTGTACTAGTGTGCCATACAAACCCAGATATGTCTCCCGTTTCTGTTTGCACCTTATTCCTTTTCTTCTGTCCTCCTCAGGCAACATCTTCTACCTAATGGAGTACCGTGAGATCTTCCTCACACTCTTGCGCAAGTTTGACGAAACAAAGCAGCCTCGCTCCTTCCTACGTGACCTGATAGAATCCACTCACCTCTTTCTGCGCATGCTGGAGCGCTTCTGCAAAGGCCGCAACAACCTTGTGGTCCAGGTGAGGGATTGGGGGGCTGTGTATCAGCGCAGTCGTATGTATACAAACATTAACTCGTTCTTGAAGAGACCCAGAGAACAAATGTTCCTTGTGATTGTTCTCTCCTGTAGAAGAAGGTGAAGCGCAAAAGGCCCCGGGCCCAGAAGAAGCAGCCTGCTACAGACATGTCCCCTGAAGCCTTGGAGGAGACCTGGAAGCTGGTGTCGGAGGAGCTGGTGGCGGCAGGCTTTCAGGTCCGGCACCTTATGCAGACACAGCTTTAGTAGTGGTTCCCTTACCTTGCTCTGCTGGGTGGAGGTTGACATTGTAGAGTCTCCTGTAAATGTGTGCAAGTGTGCTTGTGTAGACATGTTTCTGCTACTGCAGTTGTCAGAGTCTTTGATGGAGGGCGCTGTGCCATTCGACGCGGCCTCAGAGATACCACTGGAGGAGCAGCGCACGAATGCCATGGTGCGCGTGCAGGACGCCCTGCTGTTCCGGCAGGGGCCCGAGGCACTGAGTCTGCTTCGTGCTGCCAGGTCAGTAATCCCTGGCATGTGCTTTTGGTGTCGATTCCTATTGCCACCTTATAACATAGTTTACTTTTCGTACTTCATCTTTTGGTATTAGTACTAGTGTGCTTTTGTTATCTATTACCAATGCAAGCATGTACAAACATTTTTTACTGGGTGCTGATGAAGTCCACTCACACAGATTAGTAATCCTTGCCAGCATACACATGCTTGACATATATATGAATATTGAATGAGAGGCTTTCAGACAACATTCAAAGATCTGTTTGTTTCCTCTGTTAGGGAGGTGTGGCCTGAGGGAGATGTTTTTGGGTCAGTTGATGTGGAACCAGAGGAGGAGCTGCAGCTTTTAAAGCAAATTCTGTTTGCCAACCTGCCAAGTAAGCGCTGAGTGTCTGGATCCATCCTTTTTCATGGTACTGTATATGAGGGCAAACTGTAAGAGTTCTGATTTGAGACCCAATGACTTGGGGAATATTTGTGTAGCTTGTGACTGATTTAGTTGGCATTTTATGTCTACATATGTGGGAGTGCAGATTGAAAATGGTTGGCTTTTCACTTGACAAGGATCAGCTACTACAGAGACCACCATGGAGGACGAGGATGGTGGTGCAGAGATGGAGGAGGAAGAGGAGTTGGAGTCTGTACGTGTGTCTGAGACAGAGTTTAAGTTTCTGGATTATATCAAGAGGTAAATTGTGAACAGATGTTCAACAATAATTTTCATAGATCTCACATCAAAATCTAATTTACAACCTTAAACATAAACATAATTCTTATTGATTCTTACGGTCATCACTTTAAAGTCAGCCGAATTGTATGCTTGACCTGTTCAATTATTTTAATTTTAGTTTAAAAAAAATGAATTTATTCTGCTTGACAGAGTTTATTATTTCACAAGAAAGCTAGTGTTTATTTATTTAAATTACTTGTTCTGAATTGTGTGGATGGATGTGTAAAGCTAAATTTTACTGCAAATTTATTTATAATATTTCAAATGATCAACAACATATGGAAAGGTTTCCAATCATTAGTTTGAACGCTGTTCTTCAGGTTTGCCAGTCCAAACATTGTGCGGCCTTACCTTCAGCTGCTGAAGTTCTACTCCCAGAATTCCTCCCACACAAACCACTGCATCACGCGCATGTTACACCGTCTGGCCGTGGACCTCAAGATGGAGGCCCTGCTCTTCCAGCTCTCCGTCTTCTGCCTGTTCAACAAGATCATGGCTGATCCTGCTGCCGCTGCCTACAAGGTGGGGAGCTCCCCTTGAACACGCTGACATTTGGTCTTCAGATGCTAACACACCCTACAGTAGGGTGGACAATGGAACGCTATCCCTTTTGGGCTACAGCCGACAAACTGCCAAATAACTGCTGGAACTCTAGCTGGAGCAAATAACAAACAAATTGAATGGAATGTTCACAGCAGCAGCAGTTTTCTGTCTCACCCACTGAGAAAAATCGCTTTTCTTAATAACTACCTTCTGCTAACAGCTAGCTTAAAACGAATACACTCATCACGTAGTAGACAGTTGTTCCTTGACATGGCCAAAAATTTGGGTGAAAGGATACTGGGGATAATTGTCGAAATTCAGTGTAAACTCTGTGGTGTGTTTAATTTTGTTGAGGGAAAGGTGGTGCCCAGATCAAACTAATATTTAATTTAAGATTAATTTGTTTTTTTTCCAATAAGCTATTGTATGTGGCATTTGTGAAATATACATTTTTGATATTTGCGGTTGAAGGGTACTAGCTATAAAAAATCAACTCATTGAATGTTCTAAGTTCAGATGACAGCAATGATTCTGTAATTGATGACTCAGAACAATGGCGTTTGAGAGAGGTTACTCTTTATCTAGCGAAAGGGCTGGGAGAAAAGTACGCTTAAAATAAGGTACTTGAACAGCGGTATATACTAAACTAGCGCAAAATCGACTGCAGATTCTGAAACTGCACATTTGCTCACATAATGTCCGCAGGATTTCCTGAAACAAGTTTTTTCTTTCTTTCTTCTATTTGTCCACCCTTCCTACAGGATGAGCAGTTCCCCTTGAACATGGTTTCTGGACTTTATGAAACATGCCGATATTGGCACTTCAGATGCAAATGTGCCCTAAAATCTTTTGTATGGAAATTGTTTGTTCTGCCCCCTAATTGATGGGTAAATTACGCCAATGGCTGTGTTTGAGCATCTTTTTAAACTTAACATTTTTAAATACACCGCAGCCTGAAGTCTGTCTTTACTGTTGTTGGAGTTTGTGCTGGGATTTCTAAATGGCAGATTGTTTCTTAGAAATATTTACCTCCATTTGATTTGACCAATGGGGGCTAATTTCACCCCAAACCAAGGCACAGACTAATACAGTCCACTTCATCTATGTCACCATGATCCCCAGGAGCTGGTGACCTTTGCCAAGTTTGTGCTGAACCGTTTCTTCGCCCTAGCGGCACGCAACAACAAGGCGTATGTGGAGCTGCTGTTCTGGAAGAACGTGGGGGCTGTCCATGAGATGACTGAGGGGTACACCAAGCCAGGAGAAGGAGATAGGTGAGAATCAGGTTTTGCGAGTGCGATGAAGTGCGTTAAAAGACTTTTGACGACCCTCATCTTGCCCGTGTCCTGTTTTTTAAATTTATCTCTAGCGAAGGATCAAAGAAGCAGGCAAAGTGGACTCCAGAGGAAGAGGAGGAGCTTCGGCGACTGTATGAGGAGCACCGTGACTCTGGAGGTGCGCATTTGTCCCCTCTCGACCTGCCCCGCCATCCCTCCCTCCTTTTTAACTATGCCTTGTCCTCCCTGTCCCACTCGCAGTGCCTGACGTTGTGGAGACGTTGCTGCCCCTGCTCAGTGACGCTTCACGCACTCGCCGGCAAGTGGTGACTCAGATGGTGCATATGGGCCTAGTGGACAGTGCCAAGGACTTAAAGAAGGGGAGGTCAGAGTTTTAGCTAGTTTTGTGTGTAATTGCCTATGTTTCCTGTTTAATGTCATGGGCTGTGCTGCATTGGAAATGGGGATAGATTTGTAATTGTTTTACACCAATTTTTTTGGGATTATTATGATATTGTAAAGCAACAAATGGTTGAATTCTAAGTATATTTAATCAGATCTACATCTGTGTAGGAAAGGCACACGCATAGTTCTGTGGACAGAGGATCAGGAAATTGAGCTACAAACCCTGTTTGAGGAGTTCCGAAACTCTGACGGTATGTGTAAATGATCTTCGAATTTAGAGTTGTAAATTTGCCTTTTCCATGATTGTGAAGCCACTATTGATATTACTCAGAATATAATCATTGCCTGCATTTATATCATGTGGAATCCATGCTGTCTCAAAACAAGGGTATTCACTACAGCCAGCACTGAAAAAATAGGTCATGTTTTGAAGATGCAACGTTGTAATTAAATTTGCTTTTGGGTTGAGGTGAAGATCAAGACATATTTACATAAATGTATGTTTTGTACTTGGGAAGTTGTTAAAATAGCTACTGTATTGCCACTTTCTTAAAAACCTCAAATGATTCATGGAATAAACAGTTCAAATAACCCAACAAATGCATGTCAAACCAGCTAATTGGATTTAAGCCTTGATTTTTCGCTACGCATAATGAATGAATGAATGAATAAAATTTACAAGAAGCATAATTTGTACTTTTTAGATGACTTTAGCCCCAAAGAGAATCACAGTAAACGTTGTAGTTTTAAGTACAATTAGGACACCAGTAGAAATCATCAGAAACACTGGAATTTCCAATAGGGATTATCGTCTTTGCTTTAGTTGGATTCAATTTCCAGAAATTGATAACTGTCTTTTATAAAAGAGCACAAATTCCAATGTATTAATTTATGCTGATTTTCTACAGAATTTGGAAAAATTCCCCACACATTCCATCTGGTCCCACTGATCAATAATGCTGTGTGCACACAGATGTGCTGGGAAAGGTCCTGGCGAGGCTGACGGCACGAAGGTCGCGTGCACGGGTGGTGGAGAAGCTGCTAAGCTTGGGGTTGGTGTCGGACAGAAGAGAGCTGCGCAAGAAGAGACGCCAGAATGCCAGGGGGAAGAGCACCGGCATGGTGAGGACAGGGGCGGGGGGCAAATCTTCACACGGAGAACCCTAAATAAACCAGCTGCTATACACGCTATGCCTTCTGAACTCCACCTTAAACCCATTCCTAACAGACCGAAGAGGATTTCTTCTCAGACCTGACAGGGCGCCAGCGAGACCAGCCTTCAGACGACGAGGAGCAGAGCGAGGACGAGGAAGAGGAGCAGAGTGAGGATGAGGAGGAACAGGAGAGGGGACCACCCCGAGGAAAAGGGGGAAAGCGGATCAAGGAGACCCTGACTGAGAGCGATGTCAACCTGGGCGCCGTTGTGCAATCCCTCCGGCAGGAGGGTAAGTAGACCCCCACCGCCCCACACGTACACGCATCTCAAAATACTGAGGGTACTGGTAATGCTAACTTAACATGGCCAACGTGTTGCCTTGGTGTGCAGGTATGGCAGGGCCTCTGTTGTGGCTACAGAACTCTCTGAACAGATCTGCAGATAGCCGTGAGGAAGAAGGTGAGTTAGTCCTTTGTAAGCTCAGACTTAAATGTGTCCGGGATGGGGAAAACAAATTCATAATTAAATATTACTTTGCCGGGCTTCTACGTTTTTGAGACCTTTGAGCGACAGACTGCATTGTCTTCAGTAAGGAATGTTTTTCTTTCCCATGCTTAACCCAGGTGTGTCCCAAGCTGTGCCACTGGTCCCACTGACAGAAGAGAATGAGGACGCCATGGAGTCTAAGAGCTTCCAGAGGCTGTTGCGTAAACTGGGTATCCGAGCCCCTGTCGACGAGCAGGTTTGTGTGGGTGCAGCAAATATACCAAGTCAAACTCTGTACAGGGCACCAGGCAGTTGACGAGTTTCAGTAGGAATTAATCTTCTTGGCATCACTGACATCGCCTTTATCCATGCATCAACAGTTCTGGTGATTGACACTTTCTGTTTTTCATGCGATGGACAGGAGTCTTTCTGGAGGATCCCTGCAAAACTTAGTCCAACTCAGTTACGGAGGGCAGCCACCTCTCTGTCCCTTGATGAGGAAGACCCAGTTGGGCAGCTGGGAGAGGTACAGGCAAGTCCCCTTGAGGAGCAGAAGGGGGAGTCGGACAGCCACGAGCAGAGAGCCCAGGCTCTCCGAGCACTGCTGCTGGCTCGGAAGAGGAGAGCCCCTGTAGCGGAATCTGCTGGTGAGGCCATACAGTTCACGAGTTCACATATAGTCCATACAGTTCACAAGTTTTTTTTAAACCTAGCTCAGCTACACCGTTTCCTCTGATATTGATGTAATTTTGTCATGTCGTGTTTTTATTACCCTCAGAACAGCATTCCTCAGTTGACCTTGAGCACAGTTCTGACAGTGAAGTCCCAAGGTGAGCCAGCAGCCTGACCATTCATCGGAACTTCCTCTCTTTCATAGCTGAAGCAACCACATGTTAAAACTACATAAAAGCAATATGGAAAAACATTTGAAAGTTACTTACTTGATTGTTGTTATACACATTACCCGTTACTGTGACACTAAACCATAAAAAGACCATCATCCTCATATAGTGATGTCACTTGCTAGTGTCCTGCTTCTGTATAATTAAATTCCTGGACCATAAAATGCATATTTCAGTGCAGGGCTCTTTGTGTCACAAACATTAATTAACACAACAAATTAACACAAAAAATTGTTGTTTTCCCTGGAGATTGAGCTACCTCTACGATCTATTGACGTTTCACGTGCTTTCACAGTGAAAAGGCTGGTTAGCTCTTTGTGCTATCTATTGATAAGGAGTGCTTTTGCTGTGAATGAGCTGGTCCGCTCTCTTGGGCATTCTGCTTGCTTGTTATTGTCAGAAGGATTATTTTCCCTTTTGCCTTTCCCTAGAATCCAAGAGGAGAACAAGAGCTCTGCCAAGAGGAACAGAGTGCTAGATAGCGATGAGGAACGAGGTATTATATTCTACACACCATTTACTCCATATTCATTAACACCTTTCCCAGCTTTATCATACTTGTTATATTCCTTAACTCCAAACCTGTGCCTAAAAGCAATATTTATTTTAATAGCCCATGCCTGGATGTCAGTACTCCATATTTTAAAAGTTGAGTGTTCTTCATTTCTTTTATTGACTGAACCTGCTCTGATTACAGATGAGGACACCACTATGATGGCTTCAGAGGACAACGGAGACCCAGATTCGGACGTGGACTCGCTCTCTGTCCCTGCCAAACGCAGGCGCCGTCAAGTGCTCATCGACGAAGATGAAGATGACTAGATTGTCAGCAGTTTGATGCAGAGTTTAATAAAAAATCCTGAAAGGTCTGTCCTTCTGTAGAAATCCTGAAGGAATACATTTACAGTACGCTATAGAAATTTCCAGCCTGAACTTGCCACCACTAGTAAATGGTAACTGGAGCGGATGGAGTTTGGAGTCTTAATAAGTAAATCATACCCCCTAACCTCCAAATTGATACAGGTTTTTATTTTTGTAGATGAGCATCTTTAATCTGAATACCTTCCAACCTTTTTATAGACCCACATGTACACTGTACAGGCTGTAGGCTAGATGTCTTGCGAAAATAATTTGACTAAACAAGTTGGGAACAGGCAGCACTCCTGGCATTGGAGGTTCCTCTGTCATGGTGCTCTGGAATATGGAGATGGAGGACTGCAGTGACGAATCATTGACTTTTCAGTGTCTTTTTATCATTGTGTTTTAGATAAATTCTCACATCCACATATAGTGGCCAGCCAAATAAATGTCAGGACTGATGATGGCTGGCATTAGGAGTACATTTCCTTATACTTTGTGATCGGTACTCAGTATTACCATTAGTCTGCTTTATCTCAATAATGGAAGAACTATTAGTGTGGTTTGTTTATATTGAATGGTTTGTATACGCGTATATTTCAATGTTAACTTTCTCTAGTTCTGGTTTTGTGCACGCTGTTAAGCAAATAAACCAAATAATAAATGGAGGTAGTGGTCTCTTATCGGAGTATTTTATGTCTTGCAGCTTTCAATTTCAAGACTGTGGAAAAAGCCACTATTGTTTTTGGACTGACCTCAGTTGCTTTTTCTTACAAACGGCCAAAACCTATTATAGTGAAATCAGTCTTAAACCACCCTGTAATTTTCAGTTAGAAAGGACCCCAGATGGGGCCTCCCAGAGTGGCTGAGTCAGTAAAGGCGCTCAACTGAGCACAGGCTGAACCTATGATTCAGATTTGCAGGTTTGAGTCTGGATCATGTCATTTGTTTACTGACTGGGAGTCTCATACTGCACACAATTGGTAGAGCGCTGTCTGGTATTGGGAGGGAAGAAGTCAACCAGGTGTAACTCTCTGCAAGCTAAATCGTGACTTCCTGGGCACATGGCTACATTAAAACACACCTTCTCCGTGTGCGGTGGTGGAGTTTGTGGAAAGGAGCTGAGATACATCCGCACCATTAGCAATTCCAAACTGGGTAATGAATGAAACAGACCTTTTGTTTTCCAAATTGAGAAATGCATAATGGAGCTCTGGATAAGAGGGTATGCTAAATGACTAAAGTGCAAGTATCAGATAACACTTAGAAGATGTGGTCTTTTCCTGCCATGCTCTGCGTGATTTTCACAGCATGTATGTGCTTTGAATTCACACAAATAAGGAGTACTGCTCCTTTTCAGTTGCTTCCCCTGATCTCTGTGTGCAATGTCTTTTTCGTGTCGATAAAAGGGAGCGACAAAAAGACATTTATAATCAAATCCAGTGCTACACCGACCTTTCCCCAATTGTGGCAGTCTCCTCTCCCCACATCTGGACCGCGTTAACCACTTCCTGTCAGAGGCATCTGGTCAACCCTGTCTTCCACAACCCCCTAGAGAGAGACGGGGAGATTGTAGAAGGGTTCGGGGTCTTTTATAACAAACACAAATAAATGTTATGAGAAAGCACCGTAGTAGCCAGCTCAGTAATGTAAATGCAGCACGCTGTTCCCATTTAACCGTAGTCTTTATGCAGATCTTTTATGTTCAGAATTGGTTTCCAAAAATCAGGAGGCAAAGTATAGTTACTGCATGGCTATACTTTTTGCATGTATAAAGTTATAAAATAATAGCGGACAATGTTATGTATGATTTTTCTGGCATCTGGAAACAATGGAGCTGAACAGGGGATACATGCCAATGATTTTACGTCACACAATGTGTAAGCATAACCTCTCTGTACCAGCAACTTTTATCACAGTGAGACATAAAAACTGGGTTGTATTTCAAAGTAAACCTTCCTGTGAAACATAAAATGACCAGAGATGGTAAAAATGAGCATAATTGTAAATGTCATCCCGATACCCTTGACCTGGCTATAGAAAAACAGGCCTCTGGTGATAAAAGTGGAAACGCCTATGCTGTTTCCATTACTTCATTTCCACTCTGCTGTGATTTATAGTCTTAACTCAAGCCTACTCTTAAAGTAAAGACTACAAAATGATTTTAAAAGTATAATAAAACAACACAAAATGTTCTGAAGAGTCTGCTTATCATTTTCTGTAAGCAAATAAAACAAGCCACATCTAAGATAATTTTTTATGATAGTTTATACTGGCTAATTCAGACACATTGCTGTGCAGTGATTTTTATGACAGTCAAAGATGTGCATATGAGATACAGCAACTAGGGCTGCATAAGTAGGCCTATTGATTATATAATTTCATCTTGAGCTAAAATTACTTTTTTGTTAAATATTTATTTTGGAGTCACAGATATAAAACTAGTGTTTAAAAAAATGTGTAAATCTTTTAAATTAAATGTAATCAATTTCTTTATTTTCTACAAGATTTCTCTATCTGAGAAAAGATTATTCAACATTAGAATTGTGAAAAAATTCAAATTTTTATGCTACATATTCTAGATTTGGTTCCCTGTTAATCTCTGCCCCCCGTTCCTATCAAAACAAAGCCAGGTTGAGCTGCTGGGTGGGGTATCTCAGGGCCTGCTCAAATCAAGCAGTACCATAGCAGACAGGAGTGAAATGCAGAGGGAAATCCAGATGGCTCTGGCTAAACCATTCCCTAAAACAATGTTGCTTAAACCCAACAGGGAAAAGGGCAACTAAAACATATAACGTTTCCCTTTACATGAGTGACTAGAGAATGTAATGTTTCACAATTTATTTTTGTCAACAATAGCACTGCAAAGAACATAACCATCCTACACTACAACATCTGAGGGTTGCACCCAAAGAATATCCTAGTATCGAACCTACTCTTAGAAATGAAAATGAAGATCATTTACCATACATCTGATTTTAAATCAATAACTTTGGTTTTCTATGTTCTTCTGTATCATATTTGCTGGTAACATTGTAATATCCCTCTGATTCTCATTTGCACCAGCCCATCCCCCAACTGTCATCTTTTCTATTAAACCTAGTGAAGCCCATTGCATTGTGTTCAAATCACCCAATTAGACTGAGCATCGGGAGAACAGGGCTCAATTCAGAACAGAATATAATCTGCCTAGTTGATTTTATCTCCTTAAGAGTGCTCTCCCATTTACTTCTCAAATAATGTTTAAACCCAGATCCTTTATTTAAAAGCTATGAAATATACACCAGTGCAGGCAAATTGAACTGCACTAAAATGTAAAATCTGGGTGACCAGACAGCACATTCCTGAGTTGGTAATAACCGAATAGGTCGGACATTGCTTTTAACAAGACAATTAACCTATTGTGAAGCAATATCTGTTAAATCTGTTAAAAGCATCAGAAAATATTAATGCTATGTTTTAGGCCAAAGAAACCCTAATTAGGACATCGTATGTGGTATAATAATAATAATAATAATAATAATAATAATAATAATAATAATAATA
>JAOVYW010038171.1:11044-76126 GCA_025775045.1 Hiodon tergisus | reverse complement strand
GAAACCCTAATTAGGACATCGTATGTGGTATAATAATAATAATAATAATAATAATAATAATAATAATAATAATAATATCCTTCTTATTTGAGAAGACCACTTTACAGTTAGAAAGTGTATTTATATTTTGACCTTCGATTTGACCGGTGACCTTGATCCGAAAATGAAAAGTTGCCTATGGATATTTCTGAGGTAGGTCTATGTTTAATTAAAAGCCCACATTGTACCGATTTCGACAACTAACCTTCCAGAATTTAAAATATACTATCCAGCTTTAGACAAAATTGAACTTTATAGCTGCAACGGTTCGCGAAATCAAGGAGAGAAACGGTTTGCTGGGGGTTCGGCCATGGTTGAGCGATTTTGAGAATATTTCAACACAAAAACCTGCCAATTCGGAACATTTGAATGCTTTATCCGCAAAAGTATTGTAATATAAGCGACTCAAATTAACTAAAGTAATTTCAGCAAATTTAATAGAACTTCCTATTGAATTTGTAGTTCAAATAATGAGGCGAAGACGTGCTCTTTTGTGATTTCACCATCGTCGTCAGGCCCCGACTAGCTTCCCTTCCCCTACCCCGGTCTACTGCAAGCAACCGGTAATAACAGATGGTCTCTAGGCTATGATGTCAAACGTTTTCAGCTGTTGGCTGGACGCTGGAGGAGACAGAAATACAGACACATGCTCAGAGAGAAATGTTTTTTTTCCTTCAGAGTATGAATCCGAGAGAGCCGAGCTCCCACAGGGCATCAATTTACAATCTGAGCTAGGCAGATAGAGAGGAGGTAGAAAGGAAAAGGGGGAGAAGTAGGGGGAAAAAAACATTTGGTCTCCTAAACTTTTTCCAGACGGAGCTCTATGACCGGCTAATGCTTCATACAATTTCTATGGAAATGTATTACTTTAAAGCTGGAACATTGACAGAATTGATGTCGATAATGTGAAGAACGCTACTGTTTTCTCCGTCTTCCGTTGTCCTCGAAAACACCAAAGGCGAAAAAAGAAATGGCCTAAATAGCTTAATGACATTTTAAAAACAAGTCATAACCCTTGAAAATGGAAATATTTTCCCGCAAAAATATCTCCTGGAAGCAGTTTTCGATACATAGTTCCCAGTATTTGAAATAATTTACTTCAAACGTCATTTGTTTTGTATGCTTCGTTTGTCGGTCAGTTCTCACTAAAGTTGATCCAAGACCAATTACGCTAAAGAAAGTAACCGGTAAGTGATTTTTGATTATGAAAATGTTATTTTATTGTTCATTAACTATGTATGTGATTTAACGTTTTAATTTTGAAGGAATGATGCTTTCAAAAAGTCCAGCGGAGTAATATTAGTCCAGTTATGATTTTTAGTTCCTCCTTTTTTTGGTATTAGCTTTTCTTAGGCGGTAAAAGTAACGTTTAAAACTGCTCTATATATACGTTATATGTATCCAACCACAAAAAAAGGAAGTTCATTATCATTCAATTCACTGGCGAATTAGCTTTAGCTTTTACATTGTACGGATGAACTACAGAATTATTTTGAAGAGAACTAATTAGTTGGTCGATTTCATGGGTGTTCATCTGTTGTTTTTCTGCTAGGGATTTACACCTCTGGCTGCTGCAGTTCTCAAAAGATTAACCTCCCTAGCACTGTGTAAATTAATTTCCCCTTATTCTTAGACCCATGATTTTTCCCATGCCCTCTTTGGATTATGTTTATAAAATTATTAAATGAATGATGTGTTCTATATATATTTTGGTCTCTAATCCAGGCTGTACATATGAATTGGGCTGGAACCATAACCTTATGGCAAAGTGTGTTTAGTGGTGGGAGTGTGCCTTCATTGAGGTGTAATGATAGTTTGGGTTCTCTTAGACAGCAACAGTATGTCTCCAGTTACACCCCTGTTTGCTGGGACCAGATGGGTCTGCTTCATTCAGTCTGGGAAAATCCATAAGGAATCTTTCCCTGACTGCTGAAATAATTGCATTGGCGAAAAAGGCCCGGAATGGCTCAAGACTTATTTTTGTATAGGACATGTTTGACCCTATTCATGCCCCTCTTTCAATTATATATTTCACTTTCGTGGAGGTTACTTGGACTAATACAAGCCTCTGGACTTCAAATACCATCGAATCTTGTTGGTATCGTGTGGTGGAGGCACGTTTAGGTTTCACCTAAAATATCATATACCAAATTTGTAGCTTAGTTTCACCGTTTTTTTTCTTAAGATGGTCTAAAGGCACCTCTAAGTCATTATGGAAGAAGGTGGCTTCCCTAAATAGTTTCAAGTTCTGTAATTAAGTGATTTACGCCGTTTTGTTTATATGGTTGTATATTTACCAGATTTTGTCTGATCATTTGTTTTAATTCAATTGTTATTGATTTAGGATGACTTCCTGATCACCTGTTCTGGTTATATTTTAAGAACTCTGATCAATACATTTTTAGCTATATATATGTACACTATATCATGCTGTCAGTATGTATACTCATGTACCTGGTCGCACTATACCATTATACAGCCGTCCCCACAGCTCCAAACGAATCAGATTATAATTCCTGCTCTTGGTTGACTCGAGACCCTGTTCACATTAGCTTTTAGGCCTCTGTCTGTCTGTCTGTGTGAAGGGAGCACTGGGCCGGCCTAAACGCATCACTGCATGGTCAGACCACCCGGAATAGTGGGCATGGCTACGTTGTTAGGAATGCTGATTGTAGCAACCTAACAAACTAGCTAGCAAGTTATTTACTTATTTTAAAAATTGTTTTAATTCAAAGCCTTCAGAAGGTAACAACTTTAAAGGCAGCAATACAGTGTTACACGGTGGTTTCTATTCTCAACGTTTTTCACAAATTGGCTATTGTCATTGTATTTTCCAGGGCTTCGAGCCAAGTTCTTGCTACAGCTAACTCAAACTTCACGGAGATGCTGTCCTGATGAAAATCTTTTGGGCGATAACAAAAGAGTGGCGATAGTTTGGAAAGCACCATTAGTCAAAAAGTACCTTTAATTTTAAGTGAGGGCAGACCTAAAGCAATTGTCATTTCTGTGTAGTTTCAGAAGCAGATGTTCGAAAAATAACCCAATGTTATCATTTTAAAATAACAACATATAACATATGTTGTTTTTCCTTCATCTTTATATACCCCTTTTTAAGTTTTTAAAATTTGATTAAAGTTTCAAAACATGCTGATTGTGTCAAAACACAAGTGCATGACCGTAACTTACTGCAAGTTTACAGAATAAATTTAAATGAAAACAGTGGGTCGATAGAACTTTAGCTCTTTAGCCTTACTGACCACACTGGGAGCCGCCACAATGAGCCAAACTGAAAGTCCCTAAATAAAGCATCAGTTTCTCTAGCTTGCTCTTGGCACGGAAGGGTAAGCTTGCTGTGGGCCATGTGGATCCAGGCAGGGCACATAGCTCAAGACGATTATACACTGGATGCAGAGTAAAATAGTGTTTGCCAGTTGATGAATGACAGGCCCGATCTGCAAGTGGGGGGAGATTGTAGCCTTTGTGGGTTCCTCTTTTTCGTAGCCAATACAAAACACAAACAAATTTGATTGTTATATTTCAATCTATGTAGAGATCTATAAACTTTCTTTATGAAATGATGTTAAGAAAAGTACTTTAGTGTTAAAGGTATTAATGGCCTACTCGTCTTTTGTAATGTATTCATGTAATTTGCAGAGAAGTATTGTGCAAAAGTCTTAGGCACATGTAAAAAAATTCTGTAAAGCAAAGATTCTTTCAAAAATAATTTAACGTTTCTTTAAAACTGCAACAATTCTCTAGGATGCACTGTCATGCAGATATATAAAACAATCAGCTGGTAGATCCAAGCATCTTGGAGAACTTTCCACAAATGTACTTATTCATTACTATGGGCAATTTTAGGGTTTGTTTCTGTGGTTACTGTTTGCTTGGTTACTTGTATTTTTATTTAGGGAGTAATTGCAGTTCATAACAGTGCTTTAAAAAATATCACTAATGCAATTATGCATTCCTGCCTGGTTTTATTTGAACACCCTGGACCTTTTTTGTATAGTACGTGACAACATGAGTATTGTAAAATAGTACAATACCTAATGAGTAAGATGCAACCCTCAGACCTTTGTAGAGTTTGTTACTTGGGCACTGGGGGGTACCACTACTGAACAGTGCAATATGTTGCCTTATGTCTTATTGACTTATTGCTTTGAATGTAGATTTTAGCCATTCACAAAAACAGTGCAAGTTTAAATATGTATGAGTAGTAGTGCTGTTTTACTTTCCACATTTAAGTAAAAAGGATCTTATTTATTGTATGTGTCTAAATCCACAAAATAAGCCCAATTAAACTATTAAAGGCATTTGGATCAAGAACCCGCAAATCCTCCTGTTTCCCAAGGTCCAGGTTTGCATTAAAACCATTTGTCATTTTTACCACCCCGTGTGTGTGTGTGTGTGTATATTATATTATTTATTTATATATATATCTCATTTATTGATGTATTATGCAATATTAATAATTTATGTCGTAATTTACTTTAAATTGTTGCTCCTGTTGTAATCCTTTTGATTGTTCTGTTAGCCCTTTATTCTATGATCATTTCAGCCTAAGGTACTGCCCTCTTCACAGTATGCTGCATCAGCTTTTATATGTCAGAGCAGTAAAGTTCAAAGACATTGGTGGTGTAATTTAGGCCTTATGTTAAAGCAGCGACTGGAAAACAGAATGAAGGATGCTCTGCACTGGGCCAAAGAGTGTGGGGTGGTGCCGGAATGGCACCCGTTTTCCCCTTGTTCACTCCTGAAACGATGTTATTTGAGCATGGGCGGTAAGGGGTTGGGTATGGAGGGGATTAGAATGCATTTCCAACTATTGATGTAAAAGCGGAACCTAGAAAGGATAAACAGGATGACAAGCAGTACTGTGAAGTAGGAGTATTCTTTAGGGTATAATTGCAGTTCATAACAGGAAGAAAAAAAAATA
The DNA here is from genome assembly GCA_025775045.1 of Hiodon tergisus. NCBI lineage: Eukaryota > Metazoa > Chordata > Actinopteri > Hiodontiformes > Hiodontidae > Hiodon > Hiodon tergisus. The sequence continues at coordinate 71,148 of JAOVYW010038171.1, read as the reverse complement.
TCACTGATTCAATGGTGCATCCTTGCCTGGTTTTATTATTTCTAACTGTATAGTATGTGACAAAATGAGTATTGTAAAATAATACCATACATAATTTGAGTAAAATGCAACCCTCAGATTTTTGTCGAGTTTGAGTTCCAGGGATAAATTTAGCCATTTTGCTGCATGCAGGCTGTGTGTATTGTGTAAACTAGTTTTCGGTATTCTACATCTGTTTTATGAAACCATTTTAAAATAATTAATTGGGATTGTCACCCAAGCAAAATAACCAGATAGTCCAATTAAAAGTGGTGGTTTTGTGAGCTCATTTGCAAATACCTTTGAAGTCTACAGAACGTTTTATCGAGAAACCGTCCAGTAACAGCTAGGGATGCAAGCCGTGCGCATTGTGGGCACCCGTTTGGCAAGTTTATAAAGCTGGGGAAGACTGTACAAGTATGTGCTTTTGTCCCCTCTGCTGTTGTTAGAATTTGAGCTTTGCACAGGGTTTGGTTGGAGGGCATGTGTTGTTCATGCTGTTTGTGTTGTAGATCTGCTAAATAACAGGAATCCCATCCAGTTAGAAGCAGCACAGCTTATCTGTGTGATCCACATCCAGTCAGAAGAAGCAAAGCTTATTGCTGTGGTCCACGTCCCATCTCTGCTTCCTGCCCTCAAGGGAAGGGTCACAGAAAAACAACGACACGGTTCTGATCTCCACTTCCTTTCCTGTGGCTGCATTTCCTGTGAATTTGTGAGCAGGGGGCAACTGAGATGCCTGGGTTAGAGGTCAGCGTCTCCTGGTTTATCTGAAAGAAACACCTTTGTGTTGCTTCTACCACAGCAGTGTAGTATAATATTTATGCACATATAAAACATGTTCTCTGTATATTGATGTTTGTCTTTTTTCATATTGGAGACCAAAAGCACAGTGTGTAAGGGTGCGGGAGGGAAGAATTATAAAACAAAATATGACCGTGTACAGTGACCGAGTGGTTTGACTTTCAAATACTGTTCTCTGGACCTGTTGATCTTCCACATAAAAATGTTTTTTCAGCATTGACTGTCAATTTTATGCCTTTACAAACTTGTTTGAATAAAATATTCATCAGTGCAATCCATGTGTTGCATACTTATGCGTAGTTTTTGCTCAGACGCATGCATTGAAAGGCGAATAAAGTAATGGAGGGGCTCCTGTGAGGGACATTTGCTTGCATACCTTTAGTGCCAGCTGGACTGTTTTCGCAGCTGGTTGGTCAAGTGTTCCAGAGCCCTTATGAGTGCCAGAGGCATGACGAAACCGTGGCATGGTCACGCTCTGTCACAGTTTTCAGCCCATTTCTAATCTTTACAGCTGATTCAGAAATCTAATTTTGTTTTTTTAAATATAATTCAAGTTCTGATGCCTTTTGAATCGATAATTTTGCCATTCATTATTGAGGGACTTCCAAGTGTTTATCAACAGGTATGTTACTAAGTTGTATGTAATTTCTGGGGGGGGGGAAAACAACCTGAAATGGCCTACCGAGTGGCTGGGTCAGAAAAGGTTGCCCTTGCCCAAGTGCTGTGAGCTGGAGTTTGCCAAATCCTCTTTCTGCCATGAATTGATTGTGCCATGTTTACAGGCACCTGCAGGCTGCTAGAACCGTCAAGAGGGACGTGCCTCTCCTCCAAGCGGTGCAGAACCTCCTGTGCAGGCTTTGTAGAAAAGACAGGTGGCTCGAAGGTTGCTAGGTTTTGTGGAATCTAGTTGTGCTTCCTCACCCTCTGATGTGATGGAGACGTAGCTATGAGTTGAGATGGATTGGCACAATTGACGATTCCAATAAAGTAAAGGAGAAAGAATGCATGAAGAAATCTTAATATATAGAAGCCAATTTTTCCCCCACAATGTCAGGCAACCGCTTGCTGTGCTTCAAAGCCATAACTCCAAGAAAACCCCCACTGACAGCCCTTTAATTTCCTCTTTAAACCTGGTGGAGAGTCAGCCTCTGCCTGTCTAACAGCCACACCCACTGAATCTGAATCCCTCTCTTCTTTTCCTTCTTCCTGTATAAGTGCAGCAGCGGTGCACTCGCAGCAATTGAATTCTGAGGCGTATAAGCTGTGCATCCATGGTACCTCATCCATACTTGTCTGTCTGAAGTAACCGCTCTTTACTATTGAATACCCCAGTGGAGTTTCATTTAGTTATTTTTCTGATGACTCTTTTGGATATTTGCCCCAAAATGTATTTCTTAGATTGAGAATGAAGGATTTAGCAGTGCATGGAGGTATACATCTGGATTAATATAACATATATTGCATAGGTTTAGGAACTTCGGAATGATGGCACAAAACGGGAAACCTTCATCCCTGCTCACTTGTCTTTAAACCATTGCAGTCTATTGTAGCAATTGCAGATGTAGCACTCCATGGTGGAGCGAAGTGAGTATGGGGAATGAGTGAGTGCACAAGAACATCATCTTCGGAAAAAGAAAGCGAACAAGCAAAGGAGTGAGTGTTGGCTGTATATTTTCCAGTCACCTCTCATTCTTTCCATGTCGAATCATAGGCAGGACTCTGCCCGGTTCACTTTCAGAGACTGAGAAGTAATGGGGTGGGAGAAAAGACAAGGGGAAGGGGCCATGGTCTGACTGTTTTCCTCCCATCCCACTAATGTTAGTCTTCTGTAATCTGATCATAGTCAGGGTGAGATCATCAATGAGGCTTTCCAGAAAAGCACAGAACCCACCCCAACACCTTTTTCTAATCTTTTGTTAAGGGGCGCCTGCTGTTTTAACCCCTCAGTTAATCGCCATATTAGGAATCTTGTTTTGCAATTTTCCCTGAACCCTGTTTGTGCTTGCCAGGGTGTCTGATGGTGGCAAAACAATGGGTATGTCTATCAGCGTGGTCTATGCTCTGGAAAATGGCCTCCCACTGCAGTGTCCTGTTTTTTTCGTGGCTGAAGCTTGATGGGCCGTCTGTAAACCATCCAATAAACAGAATGGCCCAACACGGAGAGAGGGGGAGAAAAGTCTGGCACAAAGGGTTGGGGGTGTTATGTGCCTGCAAGAACTTTATATGAACTAGGGGGAAGAAAGGAGAACCCAGAGACGGCAGGCATTCACAAATGCACATTAACAAGGGTACTGGTGAAAAGTCACACCCAGATGTCAGATTTCACAGCTCCCCTGAAGGCAGTGGGAACTCCCTGGAAGGGGGGTTTCATCAGAGTGCCCTAAACATTCTGTCTGGATCTGTGTACCTTTAGTTTGCTGGCATGGATAGTAATATAACGCAAGACATTATGGTAATACATAGACAGTCTCAGTATGTTTTTCTGGTTCTTCCCTATATTGAAATTTGACTTGGTGTGCATTGATTTTCCTATTGCCTGACAAAAAAACTAATGTGTTTTGACTTTGTTCTCTCTTAGCGGATACAAAACCTTTTTCAATGGACTCAAACTAATCACTTCCCTCGCTTCTGTCCTAACTTTGGACCTCCCCTCCCACTGTGAAATGACTGATCCCTCTCGGCTGGTCCCTGATGGGACGGGGCCCAGCGTGACTGAGGTGGACACATGTGACCTGGAGATTGAGAGGAAGTATGAGGTCGTCCCTGCCGTCATTTGCTCCATGTGCTGTTTATTTGGCATAATCTACTGCTTTTTGGGTAAGCCCCAAAAACCATCAAATTATTAAGATGTAACTGGCTTTGCAGATGGAGAGCATGTGTGGTTTCCTTTCTTCATCACCTGTGCTCCTCTTCTCCCTTAGGCTACCGCTGCTTTAAGGCAGTCATGTTCCTGTCGGGCCTGATGTTTGGGTCGGTGATCATCTTCCTTCTGTGCCACAAGGAGCGTGTACTGGACACTCAGTTGAGCGTGGAGGCCAGCGCAGGCATCGGGCTGGGGATTGGGCTGTTGTGTGGCCTGGTCACCATGCTGGTGCGCAGTGTGGGTCTGTTCATGACCGGTCTGCTGCTGGGGCTCCTCCTGGCTCTCGCAGCCCTGTTGGTAACCAACCACTTCTACAGTCCCAGCACCATGTGGGTGCCACTGGGCTCTCTGCTGGGTTGTGGCATGCTGTGTGCTGTCCTCAACCTTCAGTGGCAGAAGCTATTCACGGTGTTGTCCACCTCTGTGTTCGGGGCCGCCATTATGACGCTGTGCGCTGACTACTTTGTGGAGATGCTGACGCTGGCTGCTCACATGTACTCCTGCCTTCGCCTGGCACCCACGCAGCCACTCTGCTGGTACACTTGGGTAATTGCAGGCATCTGGCCGGCCCTTAGTCTCATGGGGATTCTGGTGCAATGGAAGCTTACCGCGGAGGGGTTCTCCCACACAGAGGGTAAGCATCTCAGATTAATTTGCCATAGGTTTTGTCGTGAATGTCCAAAATTATATTTATTTATCATTTTTTCTTTAGTTATTTTGTTAAGCTTTACGAAGTGATGCTGTTTGTACCTGGTTGATATATATAAAAATTATTTTAAAAAATCCCTACTTTGTGTCATGGTAACTGATCTGTGTCAATCTTTGCCTCCCATCCTCTCAGTCATCATCAGCAAAAGGCAGAAGCGGGTTCAACTGATGCGGATCCGTCAGAAAGATGCCCAGAAAAGTCAGCAGAGTGGCGGGCACGAGGGCACGTACCGGCACAAGAATTCACCCGTCAAGCGCTATGCTGGGGATCTCTTAGCACCGGTTAGTCTCAGACATAAGAACTGTTGCCCAAGGGTCCTTTTCAAACCTGCAACACTAACAAACAAGGGTACATGTTTGTTCACGATCTTTCATCGCTGATGGTTACGCTTGTCTTTGGAGATTTTGAGTGCTTATCTACTGAAGCACATACAGTACGCAAGTATTATACGGGTACAATAGCAGTAACCCAAATGATATTCAAACCCACCCTCCTAAGCCCCATAGCTTTGAACAATGCATCAGAAACTGCTGAAATGGCATTTCTAGTGAGCTGTATTACACAATGAGATTCTGATCTTGGTAAGAGTAAATCAAACTTGTTTCATTATGTCACACACATTATCCAGTACTCTCGCCTATTTCCATCCGGCATAGTCACTGACACTTTCTTTCTCCATCGGTCATTTATAGAGCTACCTGCAGAGCCTTCGGGACCGCCAGATGGGCACAGCGACTTCTCTCAGTAGCCTGGGCACCAGCAACCACACCACAATGGACTTTGACTACGAGACGAGCTCAACTGTGCCCCTCACCGCCACCACCCCAGTGATCAGTGTCTAGGGAGGAAACTACTGCTTGTGTCTGCACCCCGTCTTAACTGTCCAACCAAGGCAATTCACCCCGTAACTCTGAACAGTTGTTTGGCAGATGCTTTAACCCATGGCAACTCAGTTTTACACTGTGTCCATTTCAACGCCTTGATAATTATTAAAGCTGTTCAGGTTCAGGACCTTTCTGAATAGTGAAGAACAGCTGTGCGCTTCCTCATATTTCAGCCTTAGGCAGATGGGTTAGAAATCCGGTTCCTGAACAAAGAAACTCTCCATCTGTTCCATGGTAAACGCTTGGTTATACGGGGCCACTTGTAGGTGTTGTGCCTGAAATTAAGTTCTGGTCAGGTGTTCTGTCTTATGTGTGAGGTGCTAACTCTACAGAGATGCTTTTTCTTTTCTTTTTTTCACATCCCATGTTAAGTCTGCTGAGTATGGCAGGTTTTTGACAGTTGTTCCTAAGTTGGGCATAACGGAATAAGGCATGCATCATACATCCTAGCAGCCATCCCTGTGGTAGTTTTACGTTATCATTGCTATGGTGGTGCTATACTTACGATGCACAAAATAAGCAATACTGGCTAAACAAATAGTTGTGAAATGACTTAACTCGTCATATCAGTTTTTTTATGTCATTTATGAAATATCAACGATGTGGAATTCTAATTTAATCTGCATAAATTTTTTTTTTTTGCTATAGCAAGAAAAATCACAATGTTTAGCAAAACACTACCTTATCTTTAATCTATTAGGTTATCGGAGCATGTATTTTTTTTTTTTTAATCCTTTAATCCACTCAGACCGTAATGTCTCAACCATGTGAAATCTGTAAAATGAATGGTATAGGCAAATGGAAAGATTAACAATTAAAATGGAGAAGAGATTCTCTTGTGCTGTCTTGTCTGAAGAAAAGACCTCTGGCTTTTCCCGTAGTTTACCTAGCAAACTTGTCTACAAAATGCTGCATCTATAATTGCCCGGTGACAATTGGAAGGCCTTCCTATTGGCCTATGTAGACGCGGAGAAAATTTAATATCTTGCATGGAGAAACTTGCGCCATATGTCAGGTTTTCAGCACCTCGGGTTCCATATAAATTGATGATGCTCCTCTTTGGATTCAGACAGGAATATATTGATAAAACAGGAAGGAAACATTTTGTGTTTTGTTTTTTTGTAAAAAAGTTTATTTTAATCAATAATACATTAACTGGTGCAATATAACTGAGAATGATGACTGGATAACTGAAGTACGAGTAGCACTAATTGTTTGATTTGTGCAAGACGGCCTTAAAATACGGAAGATATAGAGAGAAGAAATGCTGTGATAAAGACCATTGGCCTCATGAGAATACTTTCTGGTCTTAATTTGTATCTACTCACGCAATTATGAATACTGTTGGTAACATTGAGTGCTAATGAACATGGAGATAGATGTTGTACTGAATGCATGCTTGGGCAGTTTATGAAATATGAGTAAATCTATACTAACTCATTCATACCACTGGGTGGCAGTGTTTCAGTAAGGTGTTGTTGAATTTAAACTGTATTTTAAGTTTGTAGTCATTTCGAGGCTGCAGTCCCATTTGTCCAACAAGGCAAAGGACGGTAAGCTAACGTAATTACCCTGTAAAAGGTAATTGGGTTGATTCGACATAGCCGTTGAATAACTTAGCTTCAAAAACATGAGGGCTATGAACAGCACTGGCTTCGAACACAATCATTTAGCTTACGTGTCTATTCGGTGTAAAATATGTTGCCTCACAACAGTTTCTGAAAATACCAGTTTGAGTAAACTGGTGTAACATAATATATAATACTATTTGCTGGTATGTTGTATTGTCAGTAGTTTCCCATAAAAAGTATTTTAAACAATTTGATTGGTTCCGTTTCAACCCCAGCTTTTTTATGCTTAATGCATTCTCTGCACTGCAGTGCTTGTAGTTTCCTGAGGATGGCAGACCCCTTCACACTTAATCTCCTGCCATCTGGTGGTCTACTTGTCGCACTGCATCCAATGCACTGTCATACTGCGTGGGTATCCACTGTCCACATTCAGGTGCTTGTTGACACGCCAGTACTGGTCGCCCTTGAAAAAGTAGACCTTGCCATTGGTCCAGGTGAAGGCAGCATCAGGGTTTGACGGCACCCCAGTGAAGATCTTGGAGATGGGTTTTGGGTACCCACTGAAGTCTGTGTACGCTGTCTCATCCCACTGCCAGTATTTATTGTCCTGTGAGAGTGGGAAGAATGCAGGACATTTCAGTGGTAATCTGCAATTAAATACCCTACTCATCAAAATAAAAAAAATTTTTACCTTACATAATGCAGTACAAAATGTGCTCTCATTACATTTTGTATTTACAGAACTGGTACTGAAGATTTATCAAAATAAGTCTTTTCTCTGTACCTTAAAGAAGAAAAGTTTCTTGTTTGTCTCAAAATACAAGGCTGCGTCGATATTGGGAGGGAGGCGTGTCAGTTGTTTTGGATAGCCGTAGTCAAGGCTGAGAAATGTGTAGCGCCATACTTTTTCACCTGTGGGAGTTATAGTGATATCACAATCTTAAATGCAAATCTATTCCAGCTGTGATTGTGCAACATAACATTATCGCCTCTTCATGCCTACACATAAATTGGGCAGTTATACATTTTTCATCATATTCGTAACCATAAATTGTTCTTAAGCATCCACAGATAAAGGTACCTTTAAAGAAATATGACTTATGCGTTTTCTTAGAATAGACTGCTGCATTGAGGTTCCCTGGAAGACCCTTCCACAGTTGGCTGAGCTTGATGGGAGTGCTAAAACCTGTATCAGACACAATCCAGACGTATTCCCCACTGAAGGCAAATGTCTTCTGCAAGGGCCCTGAATGGACAGACAAACAAGGGCATTATAACAAGATTGATGCAACAATTAAAGAAGCACACAAATTAAACAATTTTTCCATAACCTCTAATCCAAATTCAGGGTTGCTGAGTACCGGAGCCTAACCCAGCAGACTCGCTGTGCAGGTAAAGTAAATGGAAAGGACAAAGGACACCAGTCCTTTGCAGGGCCAGAGACAGAAACTGCCAACTCAGCAGTCGCCGAGCCACCTAACTCGCAAGTCTCCGGAAACTGAAGCAACCAGAGGGAACATGGGGATAACTTGCAAAGTCTGCAAGGACCAGAGCTGGAATGAAACTTTGAACCCTGCTGCTGTTACTGTCAAGCCACCATGTGGCCTGCAAACACAGCTCTAATGTAAAAAATATATTCTTTAAAGACCGTTCCAAAATGGTTTATCAAGAAAACCATGTGCACTATTAGCTACATTTTAAGATAAGCTAATAATTACTTATGTGAGCTTGTTTCAGTAGAACAGCTTTCTTACCTAGCATAATGGCATCCAAGTGGGCTGTACAGGGATCTGGCTTCTGCTCATCAGGGAGAATTGTTGTGGGGGGCGACATATTAGGGGCACTTGGGATTATACGCGAACTAGTCACTCTCTTGCCTGTAATAAAAATAAATAATTAGAAGAAGAAAGCTTAAAAAATAGTTTTAAAACCGTTAAATCAACTAATTAAAAGTTATTTGACTGAAAGGTAACCATTGCTTCCAGAGTATTCCAGAGAGGTGCAACAGACAAAAAGGCTATTTGTAAACTTAAGATTTGGGATTTTGGGATTCCTGAATGGCTAAAACAGTAAAGGCATTCTACCAATCATAAAAAAAATTGATTCTAACCGTGAGCTGGCAAGCAGGCTAACGCTGCGGTTGGTGTTTTATATATATATGAAATGTCATCAGGTGTCAGGTGAGACCACAAAAAATTTGCCAGTTTGTTTTTTCAAATAGTAAGAAAATAAATCAACGGTAAGTCCTAAGTTGAAAAAAGAAAAACTAAACTAAACTAAATATCTTAACCAGACGTATAGTGCACCATGAGTATTCTTGCCAATTCACTGGTCCATTTGTCTGGTTTAGGGTCTTGTCTTTTAAGTAATACCATCTCAAATACCAGCTCACTGCCTGGCAGTAGGCACATTCTGTGACTGGGAATGACAGACAGGGGATCTGCATCAGGTGCCTGCAATTATTTCTCACATCCTTGAAGTTGTGAAGTTTTGAAATTCTCACTACCCACATTAAGGTTCAGTATGCACGGTTCCTTTTGTATGATGTTAAGACGACAATGAGATAAATCTTTAGGAATGCTGGGTCCAGCTGCAAAACTAGCTTCAGTGAGCTAACTACGAATAGTTTAATGAAATAGAGTCTTTCAATAATTATGCAGAAAAAAGTTGTGACTGACCCATCATACTAGGAATCCCACCTTATAGGTAATACATCTAATTGATGATCCCTCTAAAGATATGGCTCTGAATTCACAAAACCAGGATATACATGGCAAGTACACGTGCTGTATGTATTCCTCACCGTACAGAGCCTGGATGCCTCGCACATCGTCTGGGTGCAGCTGGAAGTTCATCCGGTACCCAGTGTAGATGGGCCCCATCAGGGCACTCTTGTACTGTGAGTGACCCAAGCCCAGAGCATGACCAATCTCATGCGCTGCAATGATCCTCAGGTTGACGCCATAGAAACTGCTCTCTGTCCAAAACTCATCCTCGTCAAAATGCACAATGCCCGACTCTGGGGGTAGAGCATGGGCCAGAACATGACCTGAGAAAGAAGGGGGGAAAGGGTCATTTAGAGTTTGAGACTTGCAAATGGTTTTGGTGTAATACACCACCAGCCCATCGCAACCTAACAAACTGCATTGAGCCCAGCAGCAGGTCCATGTCCAGGTGGACGCTAACCAAAATGTCCAAGCACACTCACCAGAACCATCAAAGGGACAGGTCCCATCTTTCCGGTGAAAGGAGATCTTAATGTCCGCTTTCCCCCCCAGAACCTCGTTGAAGCTTAGGGGAGTCACCTCGCTCCAGTACTTGAATGCTGAGCGAATCGCTATGCGGGTTTTGGCCAATCCCATATCGTCGGTGTAATTGTAGATGCGGTACGTGAGGCTCTTCCTGCGCCAACGGCCTGTCAAACATGTTAGTGAGATAAGGATAGCAAGGAGGTAATGCAACACAGCTACACTTACTAACACTGGAAGCGTGATTATGATGTTACCCAATGCCACCTGTAAGTTGTATGGCTGCTGCCTATACAGTAATAAGATTAACTATTTTGTGTGATTTTACTTTTCGCATTTGTTGGGATGTACTGAAGTGCATAACTAGGATAATAGCATGAGCTGCAATGACATGAAAAGGGTACAAGGGCAACTTGAACATTGTTCCCTTGGCCTACGATGCTCTCACCCAACACACTGTATCTGAAGTATTTCTGGTTAAAAGGGTCCTCAATGCCACAGCGTGGGCGTCTCATCATGGTCAACGTGGCCTCGTCAATTTTTCCTGTGACAGGCAAACTGGTCACCTTTTGGAAGATCCTGGTAAGGGAAGGAGATAGGCATACTTGAGAAAGAACTGAGAAAAGTCTTCTACACCTCCATTGGTTTCTAGCCCATCATCAACAGCCTCATCATAACACCAAAAAAAGAAAACCCAGAGAGCTGAAATTAAGCCCACATTTCCCCCCCCCCCCCCCATTTTTGCATGATGGTTTCAATTTTACTCATTATAATTTGCTCAGGTTTCCAGACCATATTAATCAACTGAAACTTTCCATTTTTAAATTGATACAGTGTATTGATGTAGTATACAGAGCATTGGGGTTGATTGCTGTGATTGGACTTGTCCTGGCTCTTCACCTCGGATCACTTTACTACATGCAGTCTCAGTTACCTAACTGCTTCAACTGCAAGATGTAATTTAAATTCCTGTGGGCAAATGCCAGTCAAATTAAGGGTTTAGGAAAACAAAATCAAGGATTCAGGAATTAAGATTTGTATAAAAGTATGAAACAGATTTTGGTCTGGTCTGTTACCTGAGGGCCTCTTCAACCTCTTCCATTTGGTACCCCTGGCTTTGTGAGTCTGATGTGGTGTGAAGATAGTCGTATTGCCTCAGATAATCCTGGGGTCAATAAACAAGTCTCGGACAGTCATATATGACGTAGAAAATCACTTATCAGCCATCAAAACGAAAGCAGTGTATTTAATTAAATGTAATTCCTGCTTGAGTCAATTCATTTCCATTTTGAAGAGACAAATTACTATTATCCGTAAAACCACCGCAAAATATTGAGTGATTTAATGCTCAATTATTTCACAATACACACGAAAAACGTAGACGTGAAGTGGTAATATACATGCTACAATATTCACAAGGAAATAGGTGATCAACGTGGAATTTGCATATGCGTTGACATATACGTTGACATATGCGTTGAATTAAATGTCACCTTACCGTGGCTTCAGTGAAATCATCCTTCTGGCCGATAACCGCAGACCGTGCGTACTGAACAGCAGTTGAAAGCAGCATCAAATGTTTCAAGAAAAACATTTTCGCAGGTTGACCAATGTAAAAATACTAGAATATTTTTATTCAGATGTGATAAAGGATTTTTAAGATGAATGCGCTTGAAATCGTATAAAATTAAGACGCCGTTGTTCTTAACTAGTTTAAGTAACTCTCAAACTAACATATCAAACCTGTTTGGTCAAATTGACCAATATATCCATAGCTACTATGTTTGTTTTAAGACAGTCTTACTCCTTAATCTACTTCTTTTGTGGATTTCCGTGTTCAGCCCAAGTTTATAACTTGCATGAGTCAGAGCGGGGGATCACCCCCTCCCCGAATCATGATCCATCCCCGAGGAATGAAGCCTGCTGCACAGGTTCACAAGCTTTTTCGGGAAGACTGGCCTTATGTAAATGTATGTTATTCTGGATGGTGGTGTTTCTAAAAAACAAATTAACAATATATTCGGCTTCTAAAATATCACACAAACGTATTCAAACCAAATAAATGGGGCCTTGTAAAATTCTGTTTATCGGGTTACACTTTTTACAGCTTCATATAGTTAGTATGATATTTGTTCACGAGAACTATGTGCACAGTTCCACAAAGCAACAGCATGTTTTGCGTGAGTAGCAAAATACAAAATGTAAAATAAAAAAAATTACAGGAATGTAGAGATTTCTACGTCACGTAGCCAACATTAGGCTACACCCACCAACAACACAGTGAAACCAAATGTCTTCTCGTTGATTTCTTGCACTCAGAAACGTTTATAATAATACGGTGACCTCACAGTTACAGATTGACCATTGCGGCGGGAAACATATTTGTGACGTTGCTTTGTGGGTTAACACCGCGTAAAATATCGTATGTGAGTAATGCTTAGAGTTAGCTGAATTATTCCTGTATTTGCGTAAGCAGAGACCAGTTAACTTTTTAACAAAAGTTTTGTAATACAGTACGTGAAATTGATCATCTTAACAGAATAGATGTCGTAAACGTTTATTTTTTAGTTAGGTCTTGTTGTATGTTACTTTTTCCTGGTGACAAATGATCATTTTCGGTGTTTTTTTTTTCTTCCATTAAATAAGACAGACACCAACAATCCGCGCAATAAACTCATTTTCCTTAAGAAATTAGTCAAATATGTATTATTTACGATGCTGTCGTTGCATTGGCCACCTGCTTTCTTTCTGAAAACGAATATTGAAACAGAATGGAAGTGGCTATAAGCGTGATTGATTTCTCTGTACTCTTGTGCCCATTAAGGTGATCCACAATTCTGGCTATAGTTTTCTTAGTGGGGGGACATGATGTGACATTCAGGGACAGTTTCTAACAGATGACTCCATTGATGACTCCAATGCAACCTTGGAAAACGTCACAAACAGGATTAACTTAAAGTTTTGTGTCTCTTAACTAGAGTTGCTCAGGAAAGTGTGATACACATTAAATGTCTTAACAACTTTTTTGGAAACCCAGAATAAAATTTAAAGGCCATGGGAAGTGGCCTAGAACCACACCAAGGCTCAGTTGTGCATTTTTCTAAATCATAACTTGTAAAAAGACCTAAAAATGAAGCCCTTGTAGCAGTTTTGGGGTGGTAACAGAACTCATGGTTGGAGTAAATAACCATCAGGCAAGCTGACTTAGCTGTTTGTTTAGCGGGACAAGCACTACTTGACAGTTGCGGGAGGATAGGACACATTTATCTGCTACATAGTAATCTGGTGTGAGTCGTGGTGGAGGAAGGCAGTGTCCAAGAATTATGCAGATGAAGCAACAGATCTCATTCATAGCTGGAGCCAAGTGTGGTGGCCATAGCAAAAGATAAGTGAGAGGGAGCTGGTTGCAGCTGCTGGAGAAATAAGAACACCAGATGCCTGTTTGATTGCGACAGAGGAGGATGTTTTTTGTTATGTTGTCTCTGGCAGGGTGAGGAGATTGTAACTAATAGAATTGTTACTGTAGACTTGGACTGAAAGCAGGGCTGTTGGAAGAACGGAAGTAAGTGTTGATGTACCAGACATCCAGGTAGCTTTTTACCCAGGATGGACCCTGGAAAATAGGCAGCAGGGCCCACTCTAATGGCCTCGATGTTGATAGCAGGATCTTCTTTTTGCATTGCACAGACTTTTGTGAAACTAAGTGAGTCAGGAGGGATGATTCATGCTTCAGAAGAGACAGCTTCCCAGCCTCCCCACAACTCCTTACTATCCAGATGTTGAAATGCTGCTGTCCCAGCAGTCACTCAGCTTTAAAAAAATTGTTGTTTGTTATGTGCTCTGAACACCACATAACTCAATATATCTGTCAGGTTACAAATTAGTATTAAAGTAATCAATATTTAAAAAATATTACATATTTTATTCTTTCAAAATAATTTTTTTTAAAATATCAGCAATTTTACACTTGTTAAATTCCCACAGATGTACAGAAAATATTGTATTTATTAACTATACTAACAAAATTCATTTATCATTAAAAGTTGCTGCAAGTGATTTTCAAAATAATGTGTTGATCTGTGCTTTTCATGCATTTTAGAGGGAACATATTTGAGACATGACCAGACATTGCACCAGTGTTTCATCTAAAATTGCAGGTCTGGAAGGTGTACTAAACTGTAATTTACTTCTGTTTTGTCTTAAACCAAACTGCTTTCCTTCAGTTGGCCACTTGTGTGGTTAATCCACTGGAGGTTTGCTGGGTCAAGGGAGAGGAAGACTTCTGTAAAACAGAATAGCAGCAGTGTTTTATCTAAACCTACACAAAATCCATTATAAAACATTATTAAACATCAATTACAGTGGTTAGGCTCATTTTTGTTGAGTAATAGAACAATTTCCACATTTAAAATGATATTTAATTTTTTTTACATAATATCAACATAATGTTGATATGTTCGACTGCCAAAACAAAAATATGCATTCAAAATATAATTGTATGGTACTGATTAATACAATGGATTGGCGCTCAACTGAGCAGTTCTGAAAAATGGTGATTTACGCTATTATATATTACAAAACAAATAGTTTTCTTGGAACTCCAATTTATTTAATATATAGTATTGATTCTGGAATTTTTTCTGCTGATGTTGCTGACAGTTACAAAACCAAATCAACTGTGAATGCTTAACGCTGGCTTTCGTGTCCCACAGATTGCTTAATTACTTCTACAGTCTGCACTGCTGCTTTGTAGATTACTTGCTTGTAAACTTTATCTTCACCCTTCACCCTCACAAAGAGCCTTTGTCAAATATTTTAAGAATGGACCCTTCTTACCTTATGTGACTTTTTTTGTGAATGTAATTGAACTCCTATCTTCTGTGCAATTCTATTTATTATGCATGGTGTGCCGTTAACAGAGTCAATGTACCAGTGGTAATCGATGGTGATTGAATGGGTGTGGAGTTGACAGAGTCATGGTGCTGGTGGAACTCTATGGTGCTTTGGAAGGGTGTGGTATTAGAAGAATCAGTGTGCCGCGGAAACTTGATGTTGGTGTTTGGCAGTTGTGGGGTTAACAGCAACTGGGGCACAAATCACTGTTGCAGACAGCTCAGATGCCTGGGGCAGCCCATGCGGTTTAGGAATACTCTATGTGAGTTAATATGAGTGGCATGCAGTTAGTTCTGGTTCAATGCAGTTTTACTGTCAATTCAGGATTTTTATGCCAGCTTGCAGTTTTCAATCTCTAAAAGGTGCAGTCTGATAAAACATTAACTATGTATGCATATTACCAAGAGCAGGCGTCTTTTGGTTTAAAACAAGTCACTGACTTCTGACTGAGAAAATGATTCTAGGAAATTATGCTAAATGTTCACCCCTCAAATATGTTAGAGGAATTCTCTCTAATAATGTTTTTTCTTTGTTATGACTGTTTATTGTGTATGACACACTTCAGACATAATTATTGGCAGTTTTTTGACAGAAAGTAATACTGACAAGTTTGTATTGGATGGAGAGGGTTAAGATTTAATTTCTTAAATAAATAAATGTAATTCCTTCTGTTTGTACACTCCCTGAAATTTTGAGTGAGAAACATATGAAAATTGTTAAACAAACTTGTGAGTCACGTATTGTGACTCAAGTTCCCGCCAAACTCAGTTTATGTCTGTTCAAAGAGTATTTGAGTTCAGCGATAATAGGAGAAAATACACTTGGAACTCATGCTTTATGCCCAGGAAAAATTATGGAACTGAATCAAACATCACATTTGTGCTTAAAGTGTAACAAGCTATACTAAACAAGGATACTAAAACTGGGACCAAATCAAAATTTTGACAACCCACTAATCATTTGATTAAATAGTATTTAATGCTATTTTCTTTTTCTTTGTAAGTATCTTGTTTATTATACTTATAAAAGGAAAATTCTATTAAAGTTACAGTTGGGCAATTAGTGGGGTGCCAACATTTTGATTTGCTCCCAGCCTGAGTTTAGCATATGAATTATAGTGTAGATTTTTTGGGATTTATTAATAAAACTTTTTTTAAAACCTGATTTAAGCTATGTGACTTAATTTCAACATGGTACAATATTTCTGTTTATGGAACCAGATGTTCTATTTACATGTTTCTTAGATTAAAATGGTAAAACCGAATACCTGATAGGAGACGGCAGTGACCGTTGAGCTACTTGAAGGACGAGCAATGTTGTCTCATCAAATAACTTTTTTGGCTTAAAAATAAGCCAAAAAAATAATTCAGAAATAAAGACTCTTTATTGTATCCTTAATATTCCTCCAGGCCCTGCTTTGCAGCTTTGACCTGTCCCCATTTAGTATGTAGAATTCTGACAACCATGTTGACAACCCGTTTTTTATTATTTTATTTTACCCACATCTTGTGGGCATTGTCTTATAGCTTCCAAAGGTCATCTGTAAGCATTTGATTGTACTCAATGCTGTAGAATTGTCTAGGATGGTAGGTAGAAGGTCACTGACATCCACAGGCCAGGTGAAACAGGATGTAGCAAAAATAAAGTAAGCTGTGCTACCCAATTTTAAGACCATTATTAAGGTCAGTTATTAGAATTAGAAGGAAAAGCTAATTAGTAATGAGTCAAGAGAAATCCTGCCACAAACTGAGCCACTGGAGAGACAAATGTCATACAATTTTACCTCAATATAGCTACAGTAACAAAAAGTGTTGAAAAACAAAACCAAGGGCACTGATTGGAGGAGTATTAGAAACTTAACAGCGCATGATATCCTCAGAATATGGTATCTCAACACTGTCTAAAGCCAAACACAATTAAATCTGACAAAATGCATCTTAAAAAGTGTTTGGATAATGTTTTATTCAAGTGGTCAGATGAAACTATAAATGAAACATGATAATGTCGGAGGGGGTTGGGGGTTTGTTAAGGCGGTCCCTTCCCTCTTACACTTTATGGCACTCATATACAGCTTGTAGTGACACACAGGAATAACCACACGTCCACCAATAAATGGTTTAACAAACCACCGCAAACAAACCTGCTAAAGCACTTAGGCGTGGGTATGGAGGACAAGACATTGCTACCTTCTATCCCACAGCCCTCCTACCTAGTTGCCTGTACTACTCAGGCTAGCACCTGGCTATAGTAGGAAAGGAAGGAGAATGTTGGTTGATAGGGATACTACAGAAAAAAATTAAAAGGGACCTGCATGTCAAACACACGTGCACTGGGGATACATGTGCACACACAAACTCCCTGCAGGGTGGTTGTCCCCTCCTGGTTCTCGGGCTCCTGGCACAAACTCCCTCTACTCCTTGCTAGTTTGTCTGGCTGCTGGCGTCTCA
This sequence comes from Hiodon tergisus, assembly GCA_025775045.1. Lineage (NCBI taxonomy): Eukaryota > Metazoa > Chordata > Actinopteri > Hiodontiformes > Hiodontidae > Hiodon > Hiodon tergisus. Next base: position 53,711 of record JAOVYW010038171.1, on the reverse strand, counting down.
TAATTCACAAAGTAATAAGGCACTCAGCCAGCAGCCAGACTGTACTCTGAAAACTCACACAGAATATAGCTAATGGTTATACAGTATGTATTTTTAATGAAGTTATATCCCTGTTGCTGCTATTCTGCCATCTCTCATTCGCCTTGGGTGCTGAGATCTGCCTGGCTTGCTCTGCCATGAAGAAGAATGTCTCCCGCAGTCTCAGCCTCAACACAGACAGAAAACGTAATATGAATACAAAACGCAACCATTTGCTACACTCCTAAACGCAAGAAAAAGCTTTAATAATCTAAATCATACAAATTAACCCCAAGTAACAACCTAAACCTGTGCCAGCAAGACAATCGGCACCAGTTTGCACCGATACTTGCAAGCTCACTATGCTAATGTTCCCCACACCAGACTTCTTTATGGAGCCCCTTCTTTATGTAGCTTCCTCCTCTCCCGCATACCAAATTATTGAGTGATATATACATCAGTCAATAGAGTTCAGTTCTGCAACTTCTTCTTTGATTTGGTGGTTTGGGTAAAGCCTACGCAGACTAATAAGTGCAAAGTGCACAATCTCTCTAATTAAATTGTTTACTTGCTTGTGTTGTGGCTTTGAGTTAGTTTACGTTTTGCACTTTATGGCCACTGTAATTAAGGGATTTTCATATGACATCTAACAGTGTGGATCTTTTTTTTTTAAACTTAAATATCTAGTGAATTACAGAAAATAATGGTGACACTGCTTTACAGGAAAAGAGTTTCAATTCCCAGAGTGGTCACTGTTTGACCTGGGCTAACAGTAAATGTTCAGTCCTACTGAGGTGGCAGAGACGTGGAGTTTGTACCGGAGTGCGTCACGTTTGCTGGGGCTGTCCAGCTGCGTCCCAATCTGGTAGTAATTTCAGAGTGTGCACAGATTTGCTGAGTCATTCTGACGTCTCGATGGCGAACTCGCTTACTTTGTACCATTTTTCTCAGCCAGAGGATGTTCTTACGTAGCAGATGTTGCAAATATTATGCCACATCATTTGCAGTATCTGTCTTTTTGTTTAATAGAATGCCGATTTACATATGGGCCTTATTTTGACAGCAAACTTTATTAACATAAAGTCCATGCACTAATGTAAAGAAACGTATAAATTGCTCAGAATTACTCTTCTCACATGATTCTTTGCTGTTTTTTTGTGCCATAATCCTGCAGCTAGCTTGGCTGAATGGAACAATAGAGATAGAAAGGCTGTTTAGTAAAGTTCGGAGGAGTAGAAGTGTCTGGTTCCTGAAGATTGGCTGTATGGCTTGACATCCCCACCCTCTTCACCTTCGGAGTGACCTTGCTCTAGTCAGCTGAATCAGAAGAGATAAGAGGTTGGAAAGGAGGGAGTCCTTTTCTTTGGAAGGAAGAAAATTAGCTAGTAAAATGTTAATTCAACAATGAAGCCGTCATGTTCACTGCATCTTTGAACTGTGAAACTTCAAACAATTAGAAATTGGTGGCATAATTGATAAGGGTATTAGCCCTAACGCAGATCGAGCCCTATGAGCTGGATTTAGCAAGTTCTAGTCCATCTAGTCATTAGAGAGCACAGAGTCGGCGCACTCTTGGCTCAGCTCTGCCCAGGCTACGATGGGTTAACTCGGCTTGACTTCTCTCGGCTCGTTGACCCAGTGTCTTCTGTCGGCTTCTCTGGCGCCTGCATGACTAGCAGGGCTTAGCCTGCAGCGTATAAAGTTTGCAAGTCTTTTGTAGACGATTGGAAAAACAAACAAATGTAAAAGTTTTTGCCATTTACCACAGATACTTCATATGAAAGTTTGTGATGGCTGTTATAGCTTATTCATTGTGCAAACTCATAGAGCTGTAACTTTGACTGTGGTTTAGCAGTCATACAGGAGACAGCTGCACAGGATGTCAGAATTTATATAACTCTAGTAGTTGGGATTAGTCATAGCCAAGTGTCCCAGTATGTTTCTTTTAGAGTGGCAGTTGTAGAAATATGGAAGTTTTGACCTACATACACAAGTGAAAAAAGTCTGGCTTATAATTGGAGGTCCATGTGGATGAGTTGATACATTTATTCTGTTGTTTATTTTAGACATTAAAGTCTTTACTTTGCTTGGGCTGATAGGATTCTGTACTTTTGATTTCATATGAATGACAGCAGAGAAATATGTAATGGGGAAATGTAATGCCCTTTGGTGACATTGGCATTGCTTTGTTTCTTATTTACCAAGTATTAATGTTTGATTGATTTTAACCTAGAACATCATCTCAAATTATACAGGATATCTCAAAATTACTGTTGCTGTAAAAATGACTGAGAATGCTGTATGTTTTGAATGGACTTCTGATCCATTTAAATATATTTCAAGTAGAATTTAAGAGAATTACACAAATTACTGCACTCTTGAATTGGCTAGCCTGTTTAATATAAAATAAAATAGAATCCCTAACAGGGAAAGTGTACTGTTATCTGGGTAGCTCTGCAGTTGTGTATGTATCTTAAAGCCTTCTTGCACTTGGCCACATAATAAATAAATGAACCCGTAATAGTGTCAAAGCTACAAGACTACTTCCAGTTCTGAAAGGTCTTGTACCCCATAAAGATATGCATCAGTCCTATAAAGATCCTTATGATATCTTGCTCGACATTTTATCAAAGACACGGAAGTTACTCAGATCAAGGGCCTTGTTTGAGTGGGTGACTGACTTCTCCACTAACTGCTGATCAGCCAGTAACCTCTATAACAACCACACAAATGTATGGATACAAATTAGGGTGGAGACCCGACCATTTCACAGTTCTAAAGAACTCCACTCCTTAAAATTCAGCAGAGATTGACTCAAGAGTCCCAGTTCTTGATACAAATTATGAGCACAATTTATTTAAAACTTATGATTAAATGACAGAATGAATGACAATATATTTGGTATATTGATACAATTTATTTTATGAAACAAAAGATACTCAAATAATTGTTTACCAGCAACAAGCTTTTGATGACAATCCCTCAACAGTTGAGCAATAATTATAATTTATATAATAATACACGTTTTAATAAGACATACATATTCTTGCATTTCAGCAGACAAATATAAATCACACAATCATTTTAAAAAATTGACTGTTCAAATGCATATGTATTGGAATTTTCTATGACCCTCTTACTGATCTCTTTTCTTGAGTGCAGCCCTCATCTGGGTTCTGCCTCGTCTTGCTTCCATAGTTTGCCAAAAGCTGCAATGCATGAGGGTTCACAAATTCCGAGTCATTCACACCCCTTATCTCCCCCCTTAGCACGGTTCCTTTTCAACTCATGATTCTGTATCAGTTTCGTTCGTTATTGAACATTTTGTTAATGACATCGCCTCCAGCAGTCCATCTGCATTCTTGGCTTGTGGATGACAGCTTCCCCACTCTCTCTGCTCTCAGCGAACCATCTCTCTTTCTACATGGTGGTCTTGATGCAGATGATTGTTGCGAGGCCTTTAAACCTGTGTTCCTGACTCTGATGGTAGAACACAGGCCTGCTTGTCAGCCCTTAATGATCAGTCACTTGGCTTTCCAAGGATTATCACAGTAGATTCCGGTGTTTGTAATCCAGCGGTTGTATAAGTCACAAAGGGGCCCACTTCTCCAGCACCACCATCTTGGAGTACTTTGAGTTGAGGGGAGGGCCTGTTTCTGATAGTTAATGCTGGCTGTTAACTTGTTATTCTTTTAAAATTCACTGGCTAGCTAAATTGATTGTGCCTCCCTTGTATTTCACAGCTAAATGTATAAATGGTGTTCAGTTAATTGGGTATGTTTATGAAAATGGTAAGGCCTACATGTATTTTCTGTATAAATTACTGATATTTATATTTTTTGCATGTAATTAAAAATTCCCACTATTTGCAACCTCTAAGTGCAAAAAAACTGTCGCGTTTTGGTTAAATAAGTACTGCATTAACCAAAATCCTTCAGTAAATACATCAAAAACAACTGCAATCAGTAATACAAAATTGTGTCTGTTTATTGTGCTGATTGTGCATTTGAAACTTGTTTAAACGATTTGAAATGCTATTGTATTCATACTCTGATCAATGAGTCTAAATATACAATGCATAATTTATTATAGCAAGACTAACCAAATTACTATAATTTTATGTTGTTTCAGACAAAAAGGCAAAGGAGAAACTAGAAAAAGAAAAAAAGGCTTTTCAGTCCCTATAATCCTAAGCAAAATCAGCTACTAGTGATTTCCACTGTTGGTTTATATTACTCATGGCTCTTAATACATAGGCAAATATCTAAATAGCATTATTATTATAGTATATATTATTATTATTATAACTTTAGAAAGTGAAGTTTGCTTTTCACTCATAAGTATTTTATTAATATTAATGCATTTAAATAGTTTTCACTAATTTAGCAGTAAAACAGTAATACTTGATTGGGGGATAGGCTGTTTACCTTGTGATGATATCACACATAATTAGGACAAGGGTAATGAATAATTGTCCTGTTTGAAGAAACTACAAACAGTAGTGGATCACTTACTATTCAAAAGTGAAACTGGGCAGTTTTGAATTCCAAAACTGAGAAATGTATTATGATTTCTGCTAATCATGAATACCAGTAGCGTTTCATTTCCGCTGTGGTTTGTGAAGATGTGAACTTGAGGCTATTAAATACTCCAATTGTGATTTCTATCAACACTAAAATATTATGAATTCTTTAAATTTCTGATATATGTAATTATGACTACAAATGTGAACAATGTCCCATTGAATAATTTGTAAAATCTCTATGAATTTACTGAAATTTTGAGCTCTAATTAAATAAGAAACGGAAATTCCAGTCTTGGTATGTCATCTGTTTGATTTTCTTAAAGCAATTGAAAACACACAAAGATAATCTTCATTCTTAGCCTTCATTCTTTTTTTCTACGCGTTCTTTAATGCTTCCACAAGCTCCAGCTAGGTCAATTTCCTTTTATTCTTAGTTATTGCAGAACAGATTTCTCTCTTTGAGAGAGGCAGCGACTCCATGTGTCCAGGTTGATCTCTTCTACCTTCTTCAGTCTTCAGTCACCCTCACCTTCACCCGATGCCAGGCGTTGCTCAGAACTCCCCGAAGGTTCCAAATGGGCCCCACTGAGTCAGGCTGCACATTGTAGCTGTTGTCCACTGCCTTGCACACAATCTCTAGTTCCTGACTCTCAGCAGGCAAGGGGGCTGTCAGCTCCCACAGCTTCCATGCCCACGCCCGGCCAAGAGGCGGTGAAGCTAGCTCTTTTCCCTTTTCTCCGCTCTGCAATCGGGCTACCTGCCATGTCTTCCCACCATCAAGGGACACATCCACACGAACCACCTCTCTCCCCCCGCCGCTCCAGGCATAGCCCTTCACAGTCACTTCCTCCAGGCTGCGGGCAATCACGCTGCCTTCAGCTGGCTGAGTGATAGCTGACTGCACTGGTAGCTCCTGGATGGCTGGGGCCGACTTGAAGTCTACTGTGTCCCAATCCGTTCCTGGGGAGAAACCCTTGTAGTCGTTCTGCTGCCAGTGGCTGCTGCTCTCATCTTCACTCAACACAATCTTGCCCAGCCACTTGACATTGCGAGCGCCCACAGTGCCTGGTACCACCACCCGCACTGGGAACCCATGATCTGCAGGGAGCTCCTCACCATTCATCTCATAGGCCAACAGTACATCTCCTTCCTCACTCACACCCTTCATAAGAGGGATGGATGCTCCATAACAGGAGCCCGTTACATCCTGGTCTAATCCCTCAAATTGCAAGTGTTGGGCCTTCATTCCAGGTTTGTATCCAGCATACATCAGCACGTCTCTGAGTTTGGCCCCACCCCAGGTGGCATTGCTAATGGCTGCAATACCCCAGTTCAGTCCTTTAACCAGTTTTATCTGGTTCATTTCTGAACGGCGGTTTCCTGCACACTGCAGTGTAGCTGTCACAGTGTGCTTGGGGAATCGGGATTTTAGCTCTTCTAGTGACAGTGATACTGTGCCCTTTGGAAGTCCTTGGATTTCCAGTCGGTAGTTGCTGGGGTTTACCTTTGGCACGGGAAGGTGGTTTCGTTTAAAGAAGATGGCAGAGGGTGTGAGGAAGTTGTCGGATAAGATCTCTGAAGGGGGCTCGGCATTAAAAGGCTTCTGACTGTTGACTCTCAGTGCAGGGTGTCTGGGGGGGTCACTGGCGTATGGGTCCGTGGAGCTGACGGTCTGCTGCTTGCAATCTTCTGGGCTCAGTTCCCCAACTTTGTACTCGTAAAGAATGTCTAACACATGATCCTGGGCATGCACAGCATACAGTGCCCAGAAAGGCTCCAATGCACCCCCTGCAGCCAGTAGGATCTTGTCTCCACCTGGGTGCAGGGTGACAAATTCAGTGATGTCATAAACGCCACCATTGTAGGTAACCCACACCCTGTCAGCGAGGGTGCAGTGCTTGGCCACTTCCTCTTGTGTGTACACAGGCAGTTTGGGTGTTTCCTCGATAGGCTGGACTGTGGTGGCTGCATGTTCATCCTGGTAGAACAGACATGGAAAGAAATATACACAAACCATTAGACATTTTGAGATAAAGGAAAACAGGGCAAATAAATACTGCAAAGATAAAGATGACAAAGCATTTTAATATAAGGACTGGCAGATCAGCAAAGGTTCTAAATCATGCAAAACTTGTTATTGATGATGTACAAACCCACCCCTTTAGATAAGAGTGCTAGTTCACTGAATTCTAATGATATGCAATATTTTTGTGCTTTACTGCAGTAGTATACATGTTATTTTAATCGTCGCAACCCAGAGATATTTTGTCAAATAAATTCTTGACTTGACCCATGAAACCAGATGTAGTTTTGGCAAATAGTTTACAGAATAAAAAAATAAAGTTGAAGCCCAGTGTCTATAAAATCTATTTACCTGACTGTGGTGTAACTTGAAAGCTAGTACAGCCCCAGTGCCAGCTAAGAGCCCTGTCAATAAGTGTCTCCAGCCAGGGGCGTGACCATGTTGATGCTGACCCGAGTGGTGCCCTCCTCTAGTGCTGCTCCAGCAAGCACACAGACTGCCTGCACACACAGAGACAGGAGAGACCACACCTTGTGGCAGTTGGAACCTGTTAAAAATATACAGTAAGATATTGGAATCGTGCAAAATCACTGAGGATACATATAAACTTATGTTGAAACAGACCTGGTAAGTAGCATAAAACCTCTGGTAAGAAAATGTTCACAACCTTTGGAAAGATTGTGTTTCTTAAGCCTTACTTAACTTTGATTCCTTTTTTGAGTCCTAACTTTTAAACACTTTAAAGGTAATTCTCAGACGGCCCATATGGCTATGTTATCTGTGGATTAAACAGTTGCAATTTAATCTGACTCACTTGATTCTGACATATGGACTACAAAACCAATAAAAGGTCAGGCAACATAGGCAGGAACCCAAAGAGGACATTGACTGTTTCAGAGGCTGATTCATCAGGATTAATTCAGAATTAGTGCTGAAAATGAAAAATTTCAGTTTTTCAACAGTACCAGAAGCAAATGTTTTGGTTATATGTTATGCAAAGAGGAAAGACATTGAAGAAGAAAAAGAACAATATTTAGTGAGAGACAGCCATATGATCCACATTCAGCACTTGTAACAGCAATACCTTAGAGTCTTGAGCCGGCCAATCCTAGTTAGGCCTTGACAGTATCTGAGGAGCATCATTGCATTGGTAACCTTGGAAACACAAGAGACCAGAGTTCATAACCACAAGCATTGTCTGCTATTATTATGAATAGGAAACATAATATTAATATTAAACCGGGGAGATTTAAAAGACGAAAGGTTTTGCAACAATGCTTATAATGAATTTCATTCTCATTATGAAAGAGTAGCCCAGATTATATTCAGTCAGGGTCGTGCCGCTCGCAGACGTCTGACTCAGATGAACAATTCAATTCTCTAAATCCCTGCGTGATTTGCAGACACAGAACAGAGATATATTAATAAAGGGCCAAAAAAACTGTTAAGCTAAAATATTTAAATCAACTGACAATGAGTACTATTGAAATTTGAGTGACTGTGGTAATGGTTTCATATCACCAAAAGACCAACCATAAAATAATCAAATATATGATTAATTGCGTATACTTATTTTTTTATTGTGCACTGTAAAGTGCTCTTTGACTGATAACCTTTTAAGGGCACCCTGATACCAAGATAATATCGAATGTCTCAAACCCATCCGGCAGTAGTAATACATTACACTGTTCTTTAAGCAAATAAAAAATAAGTTAGAAAGTATGTAACCGTAATATATATTGACGAAAAGGGGGAACATGCACTATTACCATAATTCATTAAAGTTCATAACTGTTATTTATATTGCAAGAAATGGAAACCAAGTAGATCTTAAAGAAATTATAATCCAAACTCGGTGTGATACACAAGTACACAGTAATGCAAACATCAACATTTATTTTTTTGCCATAGCAATAGTGAAATTTCAAATACACGGTTGACCCCCCTTCTTCCGTTTAGGTAATTTCTACGTATTTCTCCCGGAATTCGCCGAAACGTGTTCAGTAGCACTATCTGTACTAAGTAGACGCCACACTTAGCAGGCTGTTTGGATTAGCAGTAGCTATTCGTCTGTTCCATTTTCGTCTGGAGATTTACGTTTTAGGTATATTACGTATTTATGAGTTAACATACGAATTCGGAATAATGCCTGAAACTTCAGGAAATACTTCAGGAACTAACCACCATGTCGAATTCGCTTGAGGGGCCTAGTTGGCTAACTAATTAGCAATTTTAATATGTATTTTCACTACACTCTACCTTCAGCTATTAAATTGGCTAAACCGTGACTCAAATTTAGTATTATCATCTAACTAGGCGCAGATCAATAAACCGGGCCGACGCATGGCTAGTAAACAACGTAATATACAAAATAGCATCTGAATAGTGAAAGCGCTTTTTAAAACGTACTTTCCGAAACGGTTTTAAAACCACTTACCCGGTTTGGGTTCAAGAAACGGTCTCTCCGTCGTGTTCTTTAATGTTGCTAGTGAACCCCTTCTGTGTCGTCTACGGTGATTGTAGAGGCGATAACAATTTACGTAAGAAGAGAAGTCAGGCGGTGGCTGGAAACGTTACGTTACGGTTAGAAACTTTTTATCATCGTATTTCACAATTCTTATTTAGTAAGATTTTTTGTGGCATTTTTTGCCACAAAAAATGTAAATTTCTCTCAAATTTTCATCATGTGATTACTGCTTTGAGGAGCCAGTTTTTTGATTGTTTTGAATATACATTTTGCAGATAATTTTTTTTTTTTTTTTTACCGCGTCGAGTATTTTCAAGTATTTTGAGAGTATCAAGGTATTTTACAGCTTGTTTTTAAAAAAAAGTATTCGTAACGGTAACTATCAGAATTTACTCAATGACTTCTTATAGAGATCATCGGTAGGTATTATCATGTAGGTAGGAAAAAGCCGTTACTCAGCTGTCCAAACCATATTCAGCCCTACATGCATACTAGTTAGTGGAAATCAGATTATTCAGAAAGACAAGAAAACAACAAGAGAAAGGGCATGTGAACAAAATATAACCAATTTAACTAAGTATTGGGTTGTATTGAAAAAATAATCTTTTAGGATATTGAATATCTCAGGCAGGCACTTATCCCAAGCAAAGAGATTTTCTTTTTTCCAAATTATTTGAACCAAATTTAAAGTTTGTTCATTTAGCAGACTCTTACAAAAGTGCCACTGTACAGAGTGTCAAAATGGTGATTTAGAGACTTAACTACAGGACTAACTCTTGAGGAAGTATACAATACACAGCTAGTTCTGATAATAATCAGCCAGCTCAACTAGTTCCTAAGTGCTTAATACAGGAGCAGGATGTATTAGATGTAATCTATTGTACCTAATTTGGTACAGCCATACAAGTATGATCCAAAAAGCAGTTCAAGGGTTAGTTATACAAACTACAGAACACAAACTCCACAGCTGTTCCCTTCAATGGTCAGTTGAATTACGCAACTACCAACATTACAATCAGCACAATTGACCGCCACAGTTAGGAGAGAATATGTCAGTTGGTTGAGAAAGTATTAAGCATTTGATGAGATGACCAGCTTCTTATGGTGTGAGGTGCCAATGGAAGAGGTTTGTTTTTTTCCAACGTATAACTGCATCAAGCATTGACAAAAGAAATTACCTCCAAAGTTTTGGCACAAACATTAGCTTTGATCAGAGAACACTGATTTTGCTTCCTTTTGTAGGTTTTCAATTCAAACAAACTGTTAATAAGCAGCTTTTGGTTAAAAATTGATCAATGAGCCAATATCCAGGTACAGTGAAAGTGAATCTTTTTTCAAAAAGATCATTTGACCTTTATGGTAATAAAAAGGGTCACTATTCACTAAATTTGGTGCAGGAATGACTATCGCCAGAAGGTTTATTAGCAATTGTATCAAAAAACAAATGCAGATACCAGTCAGCATGATCCCTGTTCTTTCATAAATCCCTACATCTTTAGCCCAAACTTTCCAAAGTAAAGCAAGGCCAAATAGTGAATTTCCTCAAAGGAAGGTAGGTATCAGTCTTGCAACTGATAGTAAAAATGCAAACAAGATATAGCAATGTTGTAAAACCATTTAGATAATGCTGTTGAGGAGTTAATGGCAGTCTTTAAACTCCTTTGAGGGTATATCCTAAACCCTTATTTGTTCTGCTCACCCAGGATTGACCACGTATATTCTTATGCACTTAAACTATATTATGCAGTGGACAACTTCAAGACCCTCTCCCTGTGAACTGACAGGCCGTAGTCTTCATTCTAAAGGGCCCTGTTCTTTGCAGGTTTTCAAAACATGCATTTGGAAATAAAAATTCAAATGGCTGTTGTCTTCAAACCCCTGAAGGGTTTAATGCCCATGGAGTTTGACTGAACCAACTGCCGACGACCAGTAATATGACATTTCTTACCACAACCTATTACCACAAGTTAACAGAAGAGCAGCCTTACTAAATCCAATCTGCCCTAGCCAGGGGTGACACCCGTGAGCTCTCCCCATCATAATCAATAACAAATAATCTCCATTCAAACCTTTGAAATCCAGATCATTGGATGGTACTAATGACCGGATTGCTCCTTGATACTGAGAACTGTTTACAACTCCTTGTACATCTCTTAGTCTAAGTGTATCCCCACCATCTGTGCCCCAGCTTTACATGCTCCGCACACAGATAGAGATGAGATGGCTCAATATAATCCATTCAGGTATCAAGTATTCAAGTAATTTTCTATTTATGAATAGTTAAGAATAGTATTTCCCTAACAATGTATTGTAGCACTTTAGTGTGCATGGATTTTTTGTGAAAAATTATTAAAGTAATATTCTTTATTAAAATGAGTTTTGTCTCATAGTGGAAAATAACATTTAAACATGATAACATTTAACAGTAAAAGTAATGCGGCACTTGCCAAGTATAGTCACTCTCAAAATAAGCGGAAAAGGTCAGAATTTTGCTGAACTTTAAATCATATATCCGAAGTTCAAACCCACCCGTAAATTAAACCAAAAATAGTTTATGAATAATAAAAAAACGGTGGCACTGCCCTCTTTCGGTTAAAATATTACAACGCGCGACTGTAGTTATAACGTATGTTGCTTTCTCAATAAACATATTGTTCAAAATTTAAATAACGAAGAAGTATTACGTGAATCTTGAAGCAAAGTAACTCACCAAATGTTGTATTCATTTGATTTTTGAGCAAAAATCCCTCGATTTTACTCTAAAGATAGGATAATCCCACGTAGGCTACTTGTAAGTGGCATTTTAAATATATATAGATAAGTTATAATACATAAAATGTAATCAGTCGCCTCGTTTCTTAAGAATTGCTACGTTGTTAATTGTTGGTCGTTTTCTCGGAGAAGCTGTGTATTTTGTCAATCCACCACGTCGTAATTCGAGAGGTAATCGAAAAAAGGAAGAAAGGGGCCGTGACGAAATTATTACAGACTGGACCTAGAAGACAGTAATTTATATCCACAGAAGGTAAAGCCTGCAGCGGAGGTGCTTTGGTGAGAGTTTAACAATATTATTAAACACACTAGAAAAGTGATCGAACAAAGGTGTACAGATAATAACTATTGTTAGATAGTTTAGTAATGTCCGTTTTAATAGGTATTTAGCTTTCAGCAATTACAAATTAAGAGGGAGCATCTGAGGTTTACTGCGCACCCATCCGGTTAGTTATAATGTTATCAGTCTAGGAGGCAAGGGTCTGTACTCCTATGTGAATGATTAGAATTAGCATTGTGTTCCTTTTTCATGGAACACATAATGTCAGGTTTTCTTTGTTTCTTAATAGTGGTGTCCGACAGGCTAAAAAAGTACATCTTAAAGGTTTTATCTGTACTGTTACACGTGCAGATAGCAAGCTAACAGTCTAAGGACAACACATTTTAATAGCAAGCTAATTTAGTACTGATGAAAACAGAGATGGCTTGGTGGCTAACGCCATTCACCATTCTTAAAATACTACGTCGTTTTAATGTTTCAACATCGATAGTCTACACGAAAACTCACGAAACTCACGAAATAAAAATATGAAGATATTCGATAGCGGTGTTAAAGTTGTGGTATATATATATATTTATAAAATGTATTTACTGTTTTGGCTGTCTTTTAGATGCAAGAATAGATATCAACACATATTTTTAGGTATTAAACCAAAGGGCGTTCACAGTCGAACACCTAGATGGCAAGTCTTGTAGTTAAGTTTATTTGATAATCGAATTAGCTTGTTAGCACAGACAGCTATGTTGCTTTATATATAAGCTAGCTACCTGAATTTGTAGGGATGTTAAATGCATTGATTATTAATTTGGAATTATTGTTATCTGCAGCGTATTCATTCAGTTAGTAGCCTGCTACATAAAGTAACTGTCCAAGCGGGGCATTTATATAGGGCCTTAAATTTCGACTTTTTGAATTAAGACTAAAGCAAGCAGTAGGGTTTTTATTTTATTTTAATTTGAATAAAATGTATTTTTTATTTTCCTGGGTGTCAAAATTCCATTCTGTCTGGCTCCCATGTTCGATTGAACACTGGGAATTCCATCTATGGCAGAGGCCGAGTAAGGGTGTTCTGTATTTCTGTTGGTGATAGCTAAAGTCGATATAAAAACATCCACTTTTATACATAATATAGATTACCCCTTTCAGGTTTGTGGATATTCTGAGTTTCCCCCCGCTCATGCTCTGCATATAGTAAATTAAACGTTATCATGGGTAGGCCTTTTGCCATCGAATAATGTGTTCACTCATACCTGCCATTCTTCGATGCCCATTGTTTTATTAGTGAATTGTAGCGATCTTGTATAGTGTTATTTAGTTTCTAATACAACCCTAATATATTTTTGATCCATACTGGATGTATAAATCACCAGACTAAAATAGCGAAAGAGTTTAACAACCTAGGTTTGCATAGATCTGACAGTTTATTTGATAATCAACCAGTCATGCTAGGTTCTAGATTATCAAAGGAAAATATTTTTTGTTTGCTCTTTAATGTTTAAACACAACTGAATACATACTATGTAACCATTGAAGGTTTGTCACAGATTCTAGTAAACTTTTATGGTAGTTTGAAATATATCTGTGCTGAAATGAACTTTTCTAAAGCTTTGGCTGGTTATTGTAGATCGTAACTCAATACCTATTCTTATTTAGAACTGCATTCCAAGGACAAGTTAAAGGTTGCAAGTTCATGTTGTATAAATTCTATTTTCTTCTGGTTATTCCCAAGGGAGAATGATCTCCTGGAGTATATGTTGACCACAGGGTTGATATTTTTGTCATTTTAACCAGATTACGTGGTTGGGGGTCTATTTTGGTCCGTGGAGGGCCAATAAATCTGATAAGAGTAACGGGACTTTGTTTCATGGTTCCAGATCATGCGTTGGTGCTTCCCCTAACATGATATTGGGAGGTTTACTACCCCGTTTTCTCTGTTCTCTCTAACTGATTGTTCCTATAAAAAATTTTAATAATGATTTTTTTCCAAATGGCACCATGAGAAGATAAGGGACGCATTGGTGTCCAAGCCTATGAGTGTGGATGTCTCTGGCCTGCCTTTGGAGGAGTGCGTGGCCTGATTCGTCTGTGCCCGCTACACCCGCCCTCTTCTCTTCAACCTCTCTACCTCAGACACCCTGTAATGTGAGCCTTTTCTGGCATCTTCTGGAGGCGGGAGTGAATCTGAGGGAAATTCTGTTGTCTCTTTGCATAAGAAGCAACAAAACTGGTTAAATAATAATAAAAAAAACCTTTGTCCAAAGTTGTTGCTCATTTCTAATCGAACAAATTTAATTTAAAAAGGAGAACCAACTTTGGAAGAACAAGCTGTTGTACATGGACGAAAAACCAATGACTATTGGAGAAAAGAGTATCGGCGACTCATCTGGAACCAATAACCTCATCCTCTCAGCTTGAGACGTGGTTATATTATGGCCAAAAAGAACAGTCCGAAGGGTAAGTCTTTGTTTGTCTTGGTCTCTACTTATGTAACACTTTCATAAAGATTACCTTTAAGGAATTTGAACAGATGGCAATACACAAGTATATTTGATTCACTTATGTGGTAGCTGCATAATATTCCACCATTGATGAAATTTAGATCTTCTTGTTCAGTAAAACCCTGATGCTCATGTTGAGACATTTCGTCCCTGCAGAAGAGAATACGGTGGAAACAACACATGTTTAATGCGGGCTACTAACTTCACAGTGTAAAATCTTGGAAGGCTGTCTTATATTGTATTGAGAACCCTGCATTCTAACTCTCCAGTCGTTGTTAAGATGGAAAGTGAGAGAGAATATTGAATGATCTCGGAAGCCAAACTGAGTCCATGGGTGCACATACACCTGATTTTTTCTTCTCAGCTGTAAAACCTCAGATTTGAATTTTATATATGCTACATTATCTACTTTGGCACTACTCTCAATATGTATTGTAAAATTTGGTTCTATTGTTATTTTTTGATTTATGGCGTTATCCTCAGCATTTAAAAAACTTTTTCAAGTTAAGCTTCTCTGAATTTGAGGATATTAAGTTTAAGGGACTTGAATTTAAAAATGTATAGGTTTTCAGTTTACACTTAATACAGCCAATTTTAAAAACTTGATTTAGCTATGCTTTTCAACATGCCAGTATCCTATTGAAATGTATATTTATAGCAAATGAAAAATCTGATATTTTAAAATAATATATAATGAATATGGGTGTCTGGATGTTTTAAATGTATTCTTGACCCAAATTGATCATGCTGCTTGATGGGTAGTGAATGTATGCTTAAATTTCTTTTTTTTAAAAACAGTTACCCATTGAATACTGTAACTACCCCCTGGGGCTAGGGTGTGTCGTTACTCGCAGGGTCCCAAAAACCACCAATCAGAGACAGTTTTAAAAGTTACAAAATAAGGTCAAAGCACAAATCAGGTTCTTTTGTAAAAAATCCAAAAGCACAACTTTTAACACTCCTTGATGGGTTCAAACAAGCTCAAAATGCTTTCTCTTCAGGGACAGGCCCTGAGTAAAAAAACATTTAAAAATTTTAAAATTACAATCTAAATAGCAGAGTAGAATTAGCTTTAGATATTAAATTCACCAGATTATGAACAGACCCTTAGCTCCTGGCAGATGGTGGTTCTCGACAATAGTATCTGAAACTGCAATCATCAGTTTCACTCTCAGCTCTTGTGTTCTTGTCCCTTATTTGGCTCCCTCAGCTGCTGCTGTTCGGCTGCCAGGTGGCTGAAAATTGACAGTCTTATAGGTTGTAAATAGTATGGTTTGAGACGTGTGTATAATGACTTCTGTGGATTCCATTTTCTTCAGAAGTGCAGCAGTGTAATGTTCAGTACTGTACCCTACAACACTTTGTAAAATAAAAAAATTTTCCTCCTCATTTTAGATACTGCCGGTGTGGTGTTTGACACTCAATCGAAAATGGTTATATCCCAGGGAGGCACATTCGAGAAAATGAAGGAGAAGGTAAGGAAATATACTTATTCCAACAACCTCTATTGATACACAGCTGACCTTTTATCCTGTGTAATCCTTATGTTATTTGGTGAAACCACATATATTACCATTTGTTTGTGGAAGTGTGAAAATCCCAGGTGTCTTCTTTCTTCTGCAGATAAATTCTGTGCGAGCCGTAGTTCCCAACAAAAGCAACAATGAAATTGTTCTGGTGCTGCAGCATTTTGAGAATTGTGTTGATCGTGCTGTGCAGGCTTTTGTGGAAGGTACAGTGACACTGGACGAAGTTGAGTTTTCCTCTGGGATATTTTGGGCTCTTCATTCAGTTTAATAAATCAGCATACATGTATATGGATAAGAGAAATGTTAGTTTCTTAACCATAAAATATTAAAATTACACAACGTTTAACATGCATGGTGAGATGGTTGACTTAATTGTCCCAGCATTACATATTGTCTCACTGTACCGTGTGCTATTTTCTGTAACATTGTAATACGACTGCCTTTCTCCTGTACACTCTCACATTTTTTAAGAACTGGTTTGGGTGTTAGAAGTTATTGTGAAAATTACTTTTTATATTTGAGATTGGAATTGGCCAAAAATAGAAGAAATTGCAGTTCAGCGAACCTCACATTACAGGAATTCTTACTATTACATGGTTAAATTCAGAAAGGAAAAACAAAATTATGGTTGACGTCTGGTAAATGTTTGGTTAACTATTCATTTTAAAATTTCATCTTTTCTATTAACTGTAGGAAGTGCTGCAGAAATATTGAAGGAGTGGAATGTAACTGGAAAGAAGAAGGTTTGTTTTAGTTGCAGTGTGGCAACTTGACTTTCAAGTTTGTATGAAATTTGTATGAAAAACTTAGTGCCTATCAATTTTCATGCTCAAAGCTCTTGGCTGATAGCTAGTAGTACTAACTACCATGGCCAGTAAAATGCACCAGGACAACAATTAAAGATTTTTAAAATCCTTTCTGCTCTATAGCCCAGGAAGAAAAAAAAGCCCAAGCCCCAGCCAGAGAGCCAGATAAACGCTGTTGAGGCAGAATCCACACCTTCCTCTATTACCAAAGATGCTGTGAATGGTTTCCATGGCAACAGTTTAACCCTTGATGGAGTCTCAGTGGATTTCGTCATTGAGCAGCTGGACTCTGCTATTCTGGATATGGCTGAAATAGACTCAAAACCCACAACGCCTGAGTGCTCCAAGCAAGCTACAGGTAACGTCAGCTAGGATCAAACATTAAACTCAGCTGCATTGGGGTATAATGAGGCTTGTAGTTGTGATCCAGCTACTTTTCCCTGTCTATCAGCATCCTTGCACAAACAGGGAGGTCTGAGTTGTCAGAGTCTCCAAGAGATTTCGAGTGGCAACGAGACCCAGTCACAGTCAGGCTTCAGTTCCCAGCAAATGCCTGCTTCCTCTTGTCTACCCTCTGAAGAAGGTCAACATGGTGGTGCTGTCCACAAGAAAATGGGTAAGAAAGTGGATATAATAATAATAATGATTATTATTATTATTTATTAATACACTTTCTGTTTTTTTAGTTTTTTTTACATATACTCTTGCTCTCCATCTTGATTTTGTAAAAACCTTTCTTGTAATTTGTACTATTATTAAAGAACTAAAAGTTATTGTAAATAATTCCTGATTTTTTTCATGGAATAAGGAACACCATTTCAATATTTTTGTTTCATCTTTTTGTAATTTTGTGATGGCCACAGTTTAGTCAGATTGAATAATTTGAGGTCACCAAATAGTCTCTTAGAAAGGGCTCAGCTTTGTCATTAAGGCACTGGTTCCAAGCCTGTTCCATTAAATCGGTTTAGGCTTCGAACACTGATTCAGTAACACTCCGGAAGAAATAATATTCCTGCCTCTCTCAGCGTCCAACATTGAGAAGTCTGTGAAGGACCTGCATCGCTGTATCGCCTCGCTCACTCGATACAGGCTGGTCGTCAATGACGAGATGGACTCCTCCATCAAGAGAATGAAGCAGACTTTTGCTGAGCTTCAGAGCTGGTTTGTCCCTGTGTTTCTCTGACGACTAAGCTTTTACCTATTGCATAGAACGTCTGCAGACCATTAATGACACTTGCAATCAATTTGAAGCATTTGCCAAAATGAACGGTCTCACTGATGAAATCACAA
Organism: Hiodon tergisus; assembly: GCA_025775045.1. Taxonomy (NCBI): domain Eukaryota; kingdom Metazoa; phylum Chordata; class Actinopteri; order Hiodontiformes; family Hiodontidae; genus Hiodon; species Hiodon tergisus. The sequence goes on along the minus strand of JAOVYW010038171.1, from coordinate 35,503 downwards.
CTTTGTGTGATACATTCCTCAATGAGTCATACAAAACTCAGTTTATTAGTATTCATTTTACATTTATTAATTTTCATTACTCTCGCACTCGGCTGAGAAATGCATTTTGCTTTATTATTAGGTCTGAAACAAAGATTAGCATAGATTTATAACCTACCACTAGAAATGGCATCTGGTTTTCAGTTTCAGAGCTGACTATGATGATCAGCTGCGTACACAGTGCACACAGTACTCTGCAATGTTTGCTCTGCACCCTCCATGTCCACATGCTTTGGTGTCCCTTATTCACTTATGCTACTTTGAAAAGTGGGGATAATCTTTAGTCATTAACCTTGAATGATTTTTAGGGGGAAAAAAGGAAACGTATCATCACTTTTTCATCAAGGGAACGTTATTTGGCTTTTTAAAGAAATTGAAATTGAAAGTTCTGATGTGATATTTTGAGTTTTAAAACTAAAGGTTTTCTTTTGAAAGCCACTTAAAAGACCAGTCTTGACATATATTTAGCCATATGAAAAGTGCCACTCCCTTTTTGATTTCTCTAAATAACTTGATCTGCATGAGTGAATAATGCTGAAACTTACTCACTCAACTGTAGAAATGCTTACATTGTGACATATTGTGTGTTTTATGCCTACTGGACCAAATTTTAGCCACATTCTGAATTGGTTTATGTTGCTTCATAGACTTCTGAGGCTTATTCTATTTTGTAGGATTTTCTGCTGTGAATTAATTTCCCCCTTAGAATAGTGCTAATTTCTTTCACAATTTTTTTGTATTAATTGCTTTCATAGATATTTTTTTATCTGTATAAAATCCTCTTATATATTAAAGTACCATACTGCATACCATCATATTAACATACATTATACTATACATATACATTTATTTTTGTACTGTTTGTATTTTTGTCAGTTTACAAGATTTTAGAGCAACAATGAAATTGACTTTCATACACGCATTAATGCCTTGGCCACTATCATAGTTATGAAAGGCATTTCACTCCTCCAATCTGGAGTGGCATCATCCATGAATGTGGAGTGTTCCCAGTCACTCTCATTTCTTACGACCACAACTTCACCTCTACTGTAGGGACTGGAAGTGTGAAGTGTTATGGTGATTAGCAGAAAGGGGGGGGGGGGAAACATTCAATATTTTTTACCTCTCTCCCTTGCTTTTTCAGTCTAATGGACCGAGAGGTGGCCTTGTTAGCGGAAATGGACAAAGTCAAAGCTGAAGCCAGTGGGTATAGTTGAATGGATGTATCAGTATCTTGATGTGCTTGCATGTGACTCTGTCTGGAGGCCGCCCTTTCACATTCTCTCTCTCTCTGCCTTCTCACTTTTCGCTTGGATGTGGTGGGAAGGCTGGGTTTCAGGTGTCGTGGAGGAATGAGTGGTGCCATTGTGTTTGGTTTAGAGGATAGAGTCACGCTTATCTAACTTTCAGTTCGTGAAGCTATCCCCATCAATCATTTGTCTCTCTTAATGACAGAATTCTTGTCATATTTTCATTTGGCAATTACATTTTGTACTTGATATGAGATATTGTATTCTGCCACATATGTATATACTCCTTAGTTTCTCTGATTCAGCTTCTGCCTTAATGTCAGTAAGTATTCAGGTTTCTCGCTACTGTATGCTAGTTCCCTACAGACTATATGCAGTGACAACAAGGGACCATTTTATGGGTTTTCAAGCCATTTCACTTTTTGAAATATGCTTGGGTCAGATTTCCGTGTGGTACATCTAAGTTTGCTTTGGTTAGCATGCAAGTCTGGACATGTATGTAGTGATATTCAATGCGACAACCCTGTGCACTAATTGAACTTTGAAAACCAGGAATGTGCTGTTGTATTTCAGCGGCCATATTGGATGCACGCCAGAGGAAGGCGGAGAACCTTCGCAGGCTGTCAGACCAATCGGCAGCCATGAGTGAGGAGCAGCTTAGCGAGCTTCGGGCTGACATCAAGGTCTGGCTGACAGCTTCCTAACTTGCATAATCATAGTCGCTATTGTTTACTTCTCTTCAATGCTTCTGTTTCAGCTACTGCAGAGGGTAGTAATGGCTCCGTTGCTTGTCTAAAAATAAAACCGAGGAGCTATGTTGTATTCAAAACCAAGAGCAATGACTACGTGTTGCTGGTGTCACTTTTCTGTTCCTATTAAATTGATAAACCAGAATGCAGCTGTTGGGCACCTAAAGGTTTGACCGTAATGTATTGAAAGCAGTACCGAGTTTATCCATCATGTTAATTTGCATTATGATGTTAAGATTGCCGTAATTCTTAATGCATTTGGATACAATAAAACATTTTTTTTTAAATCCTGTTACTAACTTCTGTGAGCATGCTCTGACAGTATTTGTTGTAAACTCAGTAGATTGTTGTTACTTGATGTTAACTGTTATGATTGTCTGTAAGGATGGCTTGAATGAATGGCTGTATACTTTTTAGGTTGTTTCTGATGTTGACTTAAATGTGAGGGATGCTGGAACAACATTGTTTCTATTCAATATTCTTAAATTATTAGAAATTATTTCCAAACCATAAATTATTTTTAATAGCCCTTCAACCTTTACATAAAGCATTTTTAATGTGTATTGTGATAATTACTATTTTCGACCAATAAGAAAGAACATATTCTGGCTAGTCATGGATGCTAACAGTGGGTAGTGCTGGCTATAGAAGTTATAATGTAATCTGGCTAGTCATAGACGCTAACAGTGGGTAGTCCTGGCTACAGCAGTTATAATATATTCTGGCTTGTCATAGATGATGATTTATGCTAACAATGGGTATTCCTGGCTACAGCACTTTGTGAGTGAGCGCAAGTATGACGAAGACCTGGGAAGGGCCGTAAAATTCACCTACGAAATGGAGCCTCTCAAGAAGGGCATCATGTGCTTCGGACAAGGTACAGCATGCGTTCGCTTCTGGGTATGTTCATCATGCGTTCGCTTCTGGGTACGTTCAGCATGCGTTAGCTTCTGGGTACGTTCATCATGCGTTCGCTTCTGGGTACGTTCAGCATGCGTTCGCTTCTGGGTACGTTCAGCATGCGTTCGCTTCTGGGTACGTTCATCATGCGTTCGCTTCCAGGTATTATATTTTGTCTTATGAAAATGGACTGTCTGTTACCTTCTCTCCCTCAGTGTACCACCCTCAAACAGGATATTCCCACCGTTCCCGATGCAGCTCCTCCTCCATCGTCACTTCGCCCAAACGGGAGGGAATGTATCCGCTTCAGCCCACAGAGGGGCCCAGTTACCCCACTCAGCCACACAGACAGGTTCATTCCCAAAAACAAGAGCGTCAAACCACTCTGAACTATAAGCTTATACCTACTGAAAGGACGCTGATTCTAGGATGTATTTGTAATCTATGATTAGATATAATTGTTAACCCTTTCCTCACTTTAGGGTCATAGCAACGTCCGACCAGGTCAAGGTCTGGGTCTGCAGCCTCGAGGTCAGAGATTGAACGATGACATGCAGCATAACCGGAACCAAAATCGAACCAGCCACCGTTACCAAGGCAACCACTTTCAAGGGACAGCCCCTGAGGTGGCCTCGCATTCACCACGACTACCCTCCACGACTTTAAATGGTCCTGCCCAGACCATTGCGCTCTCGGCCCGACACTGTCAGCCTTCTCCAAATGGACTTCCCCAGAGACCCCTCCGGACACATCGCCCTTGACAACCGCCCCTTCCTATACAGCCACACTCCCTATTCTCTTAAGGAATAGAATTGTGGATACATTTGCTTTTGAGTTCTAGTGACATCTATAGGTGAATATTTTCCCTGAAATTTAAAAATGAGCATTCTTTCCCTTCCTTCCCTGTGCTTCTCATCTGATTTTCCGACGTTCCAGTTGCTCTGTAGCCTTACTGTGAAGGGTCATGCACCTTTATCAGTCCCAATAATAGACATTCACCATTATTTCAAGTCCTGATTTGGATTTGGATGCAGCTGATAGGTGAGGCCCCTCCAGCTCTAGCTAAAATGCAAACTAAATTTGAGTGTGTATATGTTTACACTGAAAGTGCAGCATCGCGTTGTATATTCAGTACGAGGAAGCAATGCCACACTGTCATTCACTTTCTAGATCACATTCTGTGTCACCCACTGCAACATAAATAGTTGAAAATCCCTCTCCATCCTTTCAGGAAATCCAAAGGAAATGTATATGTATCACAGTTTTCTAGTTTTACTTGTGATGTTCCACGCTTTTACTTTCTAGCAGCCTTTCTAACACAAGGCACTGGTGAACACAACAGGTGTCTGTGACAAGCTCATCTGCTCTGTATCAGATCCTAGACTTGGATAAAGTTTCCTCAGATTGTATTTTTCTGTAATTTTGAGAATACAGGATTATTCAGATTTTCCACTAGATATTCACCATGTAAGAACAATACCACATTTACTGGATTGTAGTCAAAACTTTCTGACAAAATTGTTAAGTGCTTTGCAGAACTACTATCAATTTCTAAACCATCAACAAAACGATGTCATGACTGAATGTCAATATGTATAATGTGATCTTAGGTCAACGCATTTAGTTTGAAAATATCCTGAATATTACGCGACGACTGTGTCATTCGCTATAAGTAAAACTCCATTACTTTGCATGAACTAAGTTTGCAAAGGAGTTGAATGGATATTTTTTAGATGTATTTTATATTGTGTTCAGAAATCATTTCCATTCCATTGCCACCGTATGCTGATTTGATCAGGTCTGACCATTCCTTAACCTGTGGGGTTTTTGGCCTTTCTGAGGATTGTTCAAATTCTAACTTTTAATTAGACCTATACCACTTACATATAATTATTATACCACTGTGAGTAAGGTCTGAGGGATGAAAGTTTTGTTCTTTGTTATGTCTTTGGTTTGGTCAGAAATATATTTGACAGTACGTATACACACATTTTATTTTCCCAAAAACCCTCTTTTTAGCCTTTGGTGATCAGTTGACCATACAGGCATTGGTGTGCACAAGCAATGATAACTTGATGTGTTATTATTGCTTCCATGGCACACAGTAAAGTGAAAATGAGTGGGTTCTGGGGACTTGTCTTATTTTACAGAGGCTCACATGTTACCATTTGCAAGTGAAATGGCAAACCTGATCAAAATAGACTTGAGTGTGTTTTATTCCATCCCACACAAGAGAATGTGTGTGTTTTACATGTTAGGATCGATATATTAACAGGTGCTCTGGAAAGGACACTGGTTCTTTACAGCTAAAGCATATCACCAATTACTCTCAAGAACTAAATAAAATTACATCATTGTAGATATTCACGATGCCTTATTGCATACATTTTTAATAGCTTACAACGATATCTACTGTGATATGGGACCAGGGTGTGTGTGTCTATTGTGAAATAGCTGGGAATGGAAGTATTAGACCAAATGTGTCATGTTGGGCAAACGCAGATGGATGTTTAAATTATTTTAACAAAAGAAGCACTTCCTAAATAAGAGTCTAAAAATGTCACATGTATATCTCCAGGGTGTTATTGCCAGTTAATTTACATTACTTAACTTGCACCCTGTGGAAATAATTCCACCCCCCCCCCCCAACTAAATATAATGCATTTTAGAGCAAATGGTTTTCTGCATACAGTTTACAGACTGAATCCTGAGATTATAACACTTTGTGGTTTGAATGTGCAGGGAGAAAATGAAAGACATAAATCATCGTGCATGTGTTGGTGTTTAGTTGTGTAAAGAATGGCTTAGTCATTTGTAGAAGAATCTAATCCTTTGGTTCAAACTGGCCTTGACTGTTAAGGACATTTAATGAGTGTAGTCTGTTGAGACATTCCCTAATGACCACATGTTTCTTGTCGTCTCTGTGCTCTGTACTGATAGTATGGCCTGATCTAAATTTTCAGAGCAAGAGCCCTCTGCTGCTTGGTACTCCAGTCTCAGATACCACGGCATGGTGACTGTATAGAAGGCAAACTGCTTCATCAAATGTTTTTGCTGTGCTTTAAAAAACACACTAAAATACTCCTTACTAAAAGACTCCTTAGGGTCACTTCACCAATCACTTTGTTTCTGCATTGTGAAGCTGAATTAGTGATTTGATTGTTTTACATTTGGTTAGTTTTCAACACTTCCCAATAAATGAAGAGATCTCCTAAGAAGCCACACCATTTGTTTTTCAGTTGCTAGTACTTCTCGTTCTGCAATAATTGCTATTCAGCAATTAACATAGGGTCTGGAGTTGAGCTCTTCTGATGGTTACCCGCATAAAAACTTGGATGTGCGTTTATAGGTGAAAAGATAAAGCAATGGCCTACTTAAACATTTTGTTGTTCTTCCATTGGTATAGTTGATTACATGTTATAGTATGATTAATATGAAGTAATACATGATTAATTGGTCATTTAACTGAACTGGTGAAGGCACAGGCATTTATCTCCACTGTAGTTTACAATTTATTACAGAGAATGACTCAAGAGACAACCATCAAGCAATGGTAAACCACCAATTCAGTGAACAGACTGAAACCTAATGCAGATGCACAAACGGCATACCCAGCTGGCCAAAGTAATAACCACTGCTTTATAATGGGATGTGAAGAAGTGTGTAGGTTTGTGTTAGGTTTTTAAATAAACGGTTTATACACGACTTTGAGAAAAAAGCAATTAAGGGATTAAATGCACCACAGATTCTATATTTCATTATAGACCGACTGGATTTCAGTATATAATCCCAAAATATTCCTCTCCATTAAGTGCAAAGAGTTTTACTCATCCGCAAAAAAACAAAACAAAACTAAATGACATTTCTTGAATAAGGTTCTCCAATATCCCATTTAACACTGAGGTGGCATTTCACAGACACGGTTAAAATGAATGAAAGTGTTGGCTATGTCCTTTGCTATAAATCAGGAACTAAATATTTCACTTTAAAAATTGCATATTCTGTGCTACAGATTATAGAACAAAGGTAGATAAGGCTTAATTGTAATCTGTGACCAAAACAATTATATGAAATTGGATTACAGCTGGTGATCATTTCAGATGAATCCCTTAAGTGACATGATAAAACAGCAACTTGGTCCAGTACTAGAGTGCAGACAGGGTTGGAGATCTTTCCCCCTACTTGTCATTTGTAACAACTCAGTTGACTTAACTTTTTAGTGATGAACACAACTCTAACTAGGAATATCCATTTATCAGAGTTTAAATAAATACTACTAACAATAGTACTCTTTATTTAAAGATAGCATTGCAAACTCTGACCATTTCACAATATTTTTTTCCATCCATATTTCTAAAAGCCCCACCCCCTGCAGATACGTTACAGCTTTTCCTTAAGTAGTAAAACTTAACATACTCTAACCAAAGCATTTCCTGTAGGCACTGAGGAAAAGCTTCAATTAAGTTTTAAAAACGAAACTAAAATTAACTAAACGGGAGTTTCAATCCTGAATAAGGGATAAATAAAGTTTTGTGAAATACCCCTTAAAACCCCATAGGAAACCTGGTCCACATTTATGCTCACGGGCATCCAGTGGTCATGCTTAGGACTATGCTCATTTAACGTGGATCACCAAGACTATGAAAGTTTTCCTCAATGTATCCGGATCCTGGTCTTCTGTGCTGCTGCAGACACAGGAGTTCCACTGAGAGTTTGAAAGTGTAGACTGGCGCCGCGCAGTTCTGTGTGGGATCCTGCAGTCTGCACTGTCCCTGTGTCCCCTAAAGACGTCTGTGCAGCCCCGTGCGCTTGCAGCCACGGATTACCCTTCCTGCCCGTCGGCCGGCCAGCCTGCCCTCACTGCTGGCTCATCTTGGCTGCCTCCGCTTTGATGAGAGAGATCAGCTCCTGGTTGATAAGGAAAACGAAGCGAAGACCTGCAATCTGGAAACAAGAAGGAAGGTGATGCAGGATGCTTCCGAGCAGCCCCGCCAAACCCAGCAGAAGTATGAGAGCGTTCCACCCAAGACAATTTCATGAGCAAGGTGGATCCTTAGCTCTGAGGGTGGGGGTTGGATTGTACCCATCAGCATGTTTTGCAGTCTGATTAGTTATACTTCATCTTTTAGGCATATCATAGCTTGATGTAAAATTTAACTATGTGCCATGATTAGGCAAATGGACCCTGAAGAACTGAGCACACATTCACAGATCACAATTACTATTTCCCTCTTAGGAAACAGCAATTAATTCTTGGGCATTTCTCCCAGCCAATTTGGTTATGGAACACTGGCATTATTTAACCGGTAAAAGTTTTTTTGCTATTTATTGTGCATCAGTTAGACATCATTCCTGCCCTTATTTCCTTTGTTTTTATGAATACTTTCTCTCTACTACCCAATCCTGTTCCAGCTCCCAGCTTACAAATGTTCACTAATAATATGTTCTTCATTCTCACCTCCACCACGGAGTTATTGTTGAGTTTCCATTTGTTCCCAGACAGTACCGGTCTTCCATCGATGTAGATGGGTCTACGGCCCTCGTTGGCAATAAAGAAGTCACCATTGTTCTTCAATTTGATAATCCCTGCAGAAATAGACATGCATGCCTCTGGAAATGATTGACAGCCTTTGTAGTAACATCAGTAACATCTGTGATTTTGCCTTTCCTCTAACTACACCATAAAGGGTTTTGCATTTCTTCCTCTGCAGTTTCAAAATGTTTAAATGCAGATTATTTTAGCACAATTTTATTGATCTTAATGTTGGAAAAATAGATTTTTCCTGCATGCTAAAAACCACCCTTTAAAAACAGTTCAAATACAAAACCTGTACTCCAAAAGTTAGTTTATAGATTTACTGAAAGCGAAACCAAATGTGCTTCAATTAAACAGAACACAGAACATAGTCTACATGCTATAAACAGCCCTTGCTTTATAAACACTGGTAGTGTCAGCACAGTCTAGTATGGCATGGTACCTTGTTTCCTTGAGATCTTCCAGGCGGGCCCCTCTAGGGACAGATCCACGTCTATTTGCTTATCTTTGGTGGCTCGACCCAGTGTGATCTGCATGAGTAAAGCAACAACTCAGACCTAAGCAGTCTTGCTTTTCAAGAGAGCCTTTTGTTTGTGTGTATTAGTGTGTACTGCTCACCTCACGGGACCGCATTAGGTAGCGCACCATACGCCCACGTAAAGCTGCCAGGGTCTGGTTATCAAAGTCTGGGGAGTTCATTCCTGAAACCACAGCAGATTATGAGGACTTCTCATAGAAAATGCTTTATTAAACCTTAACAGGCACAATAACCATAATAATAAACGGATAATGCAAATGTAACACATAAAAGATGTAGTAACATGAGTAATGTAAATGCAATATGTATGCGGTTAATTTCTAATATTAAACGGATTATAAAAAAGCAGGAAAAACTATAGACACATATATATATATATATATATATATATTTATTTATTCAGACAGATTATTCAGCTCCAGGAAATGCATTCAGTCAGTCTGGAGTAATCACTGCCCACTCACCTGTGATGCTGTCCACCAGCACCTGCCACCGGGGAAGTTCCTGTTCCAGCTGTCTGATCTCCCTCTTCTGATGCCTGTCTGAAATCATCAGTTCTGGGGAAAAAGACATTAATTACCTAAAGCAAGGGCATCTAGCTGAACAGAGAATCCCAAGTAATCAGGGAGGAAGAAAATTGATTAAAAACAAGGAATCATAATATATTCGCAATATATGTCCAAACCGCAAGTAATGAGATCACAAAATAAGTAATTAATATACCTACAGAACTGGAGTCAATATGGCTCAACTCAAACCCCTTAACGCTGTTTAATGTATGGCATGAGTTTTCTTGTTGAGTAAAGAAACTTACCATGCTCCAAAACTTCATCCCTGTTTTCCCTGTATGAAAAAAAACCCAGACAAACAGCCATTAAGCAATGACCCAACGGTGTTCTAGGCCACGGCAAGTGAGGAGCACCAGTAATCCGACATACTTGAGTTTGGCCTCGTCGACTAGCTGCTCAGCATCCGAGAAGTTGAGCACTTGGTCTCCTTTTGGTAGCGGCTGAACTGCAAGGACAACATGTGTGGATAAAGGGTTTACACCATAAAGACAACGGTACTGACACAGCAGGGCAGAGTCTGTAACGAAGACGTGAAGATAAGAGTCCCACCACTCTGGTCCTCCAGCAGGTAGTACTGTTTGAGTAGTTGCCAGTGTACCAACAGACTCTTGGGGGTGCGTGAAGGGTAGAAGTCCCCTGGATGTTTATTTAGCAGTTCCTGGAAAACCTCCAGTTTGGGCTGACTGCTCTGTTGATGTACAAACGCACAGTGCTAATAAATGAAGAGGTGGGTTTGGAGGGTTACAGCCAATTTTCTCAAAACCCATAAAACATCCAATTTGTACCATGACACAAATCGCAAATGCTTGAGAAATATCAAGCAAACTAAATTAAACTAAATTAAAATTAAGTCAGTAGTTTTTTAGTTTAGTTTTACAGGCATTCCAGCTAATTTTTTTAAACGGTTTTAACAAAAATTCACTCCCATGTGACTCTCACATTATATAACTGATGCTAGTATCCTACTCACCGAGCTAATTTTAGACAACAGGGCCTCCTCTGCTTGACTGAAGAGCGCCTTGCTTTGGATGGCTGCTATGGCCTCTGGGTGGAGCTGTCGCATTGCCTGCCATGCTAACCTGATTGAGTGGGTAAAACAACAAGTCAGTGTCAGAGACAAATGCAGAGCTATCCTCCTGGACATGCTTACAGAAAGATGAGATAAGACAGAATAGGAAGGAGAGAACTCGATCCAGGAATCACAGAATAAACAAGGGCCAAGCAAGTGGAAATGTCGTTCAAGGCTGGAGTCTTACTTTGAGATCACTGGGTCGTACAACAGGGCATACCAGCGCTCCTGTATCTCCCGTAAAGTGAACCGGCAGCTGAACTTAACTCCCAGATGGACTGAAGTCAGGTCTGTGGTCTGAGTGAAAATATATTAGTTATTATCCCTTTCAGGACCACTGATATTCCCTTTCAACATAATTTGTAATCAGGGACTGTATGATTTTCACACATGAATTAAATTCAACATTCTTTTCAGCATTAAAAAAAACAGCTGCAGACCATCAATATAAATGGCTGAAGCTAAAATAGACAGTTGGATAATTAGTAACATCTCAATTGCAAATCAAGTGCAGATACAATAGTCAAACTCAAAATCTGGAAACCCTATAATACTAATATCAGACCTGTGACTACCTAAATAACCTTCTCATTAAACAATACTAATTATTAATAAATATTATTAATATTAAAAACCCAACCCCATTCTTGCTTGTCATTAACTTTTTTAAACCTTGAAACGAATGGCTGCAAATGTAAATGAACCTTTTTCTCCAATTGTTTTTCCATTAATAATTTGTTACATTTCTCATTTCTTCCAGAACACAAGCAAATAGACATCAAAACATAATAGTTTACTTGTCCACTGCAGAACGCTGTCAAGTCAAGATCCAGTTCTCAAGCATGGTTACCACCATTTTAAAGGGAAATAAAAAAAGTGTGACTCATTGGATGATTTTTGGTTTTTAGTCAAAAGCATAAATGTCTAACCTCTAATTCTAGGATCACCATTTCCAGAAAAGTCCGAAATGTAAGGTTTGGTTAGACCAAGAACATCTTTTCAATTTCTTACAAATATAAAAAAAAATACAGATCAAGTAAATGTAATTTTTTTATTGTATATCCATGGGTCACCTTCAGTGTGCATTTGGATAAAAAGACACAGGGCTGCCTGTGTCTGGTATTATAAATAGAGCAGCCTGAATACTGATGCTTATGATTCACCTGTAGCACTGCATTTATAAGCAGGAGATCATCCGCAGGCTTCCAGCGCCCCAGGTCTTTAGTGATTTGCAAGGGCTGTTTGCTTTTCTTCACCCTTTTCGTGATGGGGGGAGGTGTGACTACCATGTTTAGAGGGGGTGCCAGGGTGGTGTTGGACTTCGACACCTAAGCAGCAAGATAGAGAAAAACACAGCATATCTGCTTCATCCGCCTGGACAGTTGTATCTTGCTGTGACGTGCGTACGTCATGCATAATACCTTCTTTTTTTCATTGGAGGATGGCTCACTACCAGAGCAGCGAGCCGGCTCCATCACAGGAGGTCCCTTTACCCGACTGGACGACTTGGCCAGGCTGCTCTCTACCAGCTCATCATCAAACTTCTTTCTCTTGATAGACCTAAAGGAGGAAATTAATGGCTTGTTGCTCTCAGGAGGCTAAGCACATGAACACTACAAACTTAAGGCCTGCAAATGAGTCCTTAGAATTAAGGGAAGTTTCATTCTTGATTTGCTGAAGTCTTGGCTGGATTGACTTCCAGCAGCTATGGGAGGGCCATGGGGAACAAAGCACCAAAAGATGCATTTTCTTCAAGGGGTAAAGGGCGTTATTTTACTTGTTATACAAGGATGATTATTACTAATTATGCAAACGGTGCGATGTAACCCATTTAATTATATATATTGACAGGAACCCCTTTAGGATGCATGCGCGTAATAACCATACTAACCTAGAAGAGCTCCTTCGTTTAGGGACCCCTCCACTAAATGCTTGCGTTGCTGTTCTTTTGCCATCTTTACCACCAGCTGATTCCTCGTCTTCTGACCGGCTGTGTGCTGCAGCGCTCCCTACTGTTGCTCCTTCTGCCACTGCACCAACCCCACCCTGCATGCCTGCATTAGCAAAATACCATTTATTAACTAGGTTTTAAAAAATCTTTCATTCAATGGACTTTTTATAAAAAGCTTTATCCGCGCACAATAACCATAGAATAGTCTAGGCAGCTAACGATTTTTTTTTTTTTTTTAGCTTTGCGGTGTGTTAAATCATAATGTACTCATACCTGTGAGTGCTTGTAAATTACGTTACCATGGAATTATTGCCAACTAGACTGTAAATTCTCGACTAAAATTTGATTCAATTTGTAAGTACAATACGAACGAGAAGCAAATAGAAAGTATACGAAGATATGTACTGAATATTAGAGCAAAGAAATTGTAAGTTAAAGGCTAAACATGACAGAAATGCAGAGAATAAGGTGCAACGACCTACTCTAAAGTATCCAGTCACTTCAATAATAATCATTGGCTGGTTTGTAAATCGTGTTGGCATAGTTTTATCGAAGTGGCATTATCATACCTTTTTCCATAATCCTGCGCCCAATCCAGCTCTATCACTCAGCCAAGTTCGGCATTCAGCAGGACGAATTCAACGGATCACTAAACAGAACATTTGAACTCTAAATAAACTGTGCAACTACCCGAGTACTTGCTTAGTTAACAAATTGCATCGATAGTTCTCTAAAGTGTGTGGGGTTGGAGCTTTGTTCTCAAATGTTTCAAAAGCAACATCTAGTCTAGTATTATTTGATTTCATACGACTACTATACAGTGATCACAACATTTAGCTAGATGCTAGCAATATAGCTTTTGTAATTTCTTTCACTTTCATTTTCTTACCTTATCGCTCACGGTAGAAATAAAGGCCACTGTACCTGCCTCTTCGCTGCCTTTTTTACTTATTAATAAAACCAAGTCAAAGTTTTCGTTTTATTTGATATTTGAGCTATATATCACCTCTAATCAAATCTTGACAATACCGAAAATCCAGCACAATTATTCCCCGACATCTACATCCGCTAATTTGCGGAAATTGCGTAACACAAGCGTCGTCCAATTGACAGGCAAATCTTTCTTCTTCCCCTCTGTTTCTTTTCACTGTAGTGTGAAAACAAAGTGTGCACTACCGCCACCCACTGAAGCGGGGAACGTGGTAACTTTCACATGACGTCACACATAGAGAAAAACAATGAATATCATCTTCGATGAACAGAAAATTATGAGTGCCCTACAGCGCAGATCTCCTTGGCAAAATGTGTCAGTTTTAAATAAAACAGGTGTAGATATGCATAATTGATTTTATATATATATATATATATATATACGCAAAAGTTAAGTTTTCATATAGCAGGTTGATTGACTGTTACTAAAATATCATATATAATATATATATACATATAAAATGAAATAAAAGTGGTTCAGCTGTAGGTTTATGACGATGGTTTATGATGAGCAGAAACAATTTCATAAAAATGTTTGCCATATTTCACATGGTTTAATTTGACACAAGATTTTTGTTCATAGGCACAATTACAATGGCACATACAATTTCATATCTTTTAACATGAATAATTAGCACACCAAGCAAATGCACATAGTTGGTGTGCATTATGTTTTCCTCTTAATTCTTGTGACCTGGAATAAAGAGGTCATGACATGCTGATGTAACCATAGCAACCAATGCAATAAACTCTTGGAAATCAATCTTCAGGTCGCCGTTCAGGTCAATTTCAGAAAAGAGTTGGTCTAGTGTTTCTTTATCCTGGATCTTCTGTTGGGCGACATGGGCGAGAGAGTGGTAAGACACATCTTGAAGACAGAGAGTCAAATTAACAGAAAGTCTACAGCCCTTACTCAACACTACGGCAAAAATATTTATCACTGATATTGTAAAACAATTATAAACAGCCATATTCCATTGTTCATGTATTTCAAATGTATAACAAACATAATTTTAGGTAACAATCTTTAATTACTTCACTATCAATTAGAAGTTAACACACTGAGGAAAAATTAAGAACTGTAATCTTTAAAACTAAGAGGATTTATGGAGAGATATTACTCCAAGCCACCAACAGGTATCTTACTTCTACATGGCTCAATGCCACTATAGGCTATAATAGGCTATTAACCCTTTAATGTCCTCACTAGAAAAAAGCCATGAAAAAAATATTTCTTATTAAATAAACAAACAAATTTCTACCAAACATCTCGATCAGGTTGCGTTGAGTTTAACATATTCAACACATTGGTAGAGCACATCAAAATGTGCGCTACCAAACTGTTAAGCAGAATTTAAAAGGGTTAAAATCACTAAAATTCAGTTGGCTTGAATTACATAAATATTCATTTGCACATCCATTAAGCTATTTTAGCACAAAATGGTGTATTGGATGAATGCAAAACAATGACAGCCTGGTATCATCTGAACAAAACTCTTATAGCTTCTCTTAATTTTTTATTTTATTTTCTCCATTCGGTTTTACTCTTTGTAACCTTTGTATGTTTGAAATTTGAGACTGGGAGAAAGAGATGACACTATCCTCTTCAGTCTGCTCACCATGATGAAATTGCTCATCTCGTTATTGATTAGATCCCTCAGATCTGACTTCCGGAGCTTGTCTTCCTGGCCGGAGTATTTCTGGAACACTTGGATTATAGCTATCATGGAGTTTTCCAGATCTGACTTGGCCCCCTGACAAAAAAGATGATAGTCACTGTATAATGATATACTGATAAATACCTAGTCATACATTTATCACAACACAATGCTTTCTGACTAGATATACTAGATGTAGATATTAAATGCATTTATGTACATAACTCAATCGATTTTATTATTTACGAATCTATTTACTTTATGGAAATAATAGACTGCTGATGCTTAATTATTTGGTTACAAAATAAAGTGTTTTTGGGATGCGTCACATTTGCAACACGATTTGTGGCAATAAGTTAAAAAAGCATCAGCATATCTAGTTCTGCCTGTAGTTGAGCAACTTGTCCATTATTAAAATGAGAAAGGCAACTACAGTATCATCAATAACATATTAGTTTAAAGTAGAGTTTTCCGAACAATTCTTCCTTTAACAATTTGAGACCAAATTGAAAAATATCTTAATATAATAAAGAAAAACAAATTCACGTTTTAATTGTTACAGTAACACCAGGGACATCAATATCATATTGTAATGTTTAACAGTAAATTAATTAATTTAGTAATTGTTGCTGTTCAGCACTTTATTTATTTATTTTGCAATTTATCCCATTTGCATGGAAACATTTGAATATGATGAGCATGCTCGCTATTTGATATTTACTTGGTTATTTATTTATTTATATCGTATATTGATATTGATATTTAATTACCTGCATTTGAAAATATCTTCCTTTGGTGGAATCTGTTGAATACTAAAAGATTATGACTGGATTCTGAGACTGTAGTCCACGGTTTGTACTGGCAGAGTAACAAGCAATCACATTGATCCGTGGCTCATATACCTCTGTACGGCTCTGATGTGTGTAATGGATACGGACCTTTAAAGACAAAAGGCTTTTAGTGGCTGGCATCCATTACTTTATTTTGTCACTAAGTGGGATTAAAGTACAACCCACACGTTAGCTGCAATGAAGAATATGATAAAAGGATATGATAAAAGGATGTTTGCAAAACGTTTTTCTGCGTGTGGGAGTAGCTTTTGTCTTTGCTATTAGTTTAGTGACCTGATATAAACTACACCTAAAAGCCATTAACAACTAGAATTCAGTAGCCAGCATATCTACATAAAATAATATCGTATATATAATAATTATATTTGGAGGAACAGACCTAGATTTGTCAGATTGTTGACATTTGATATTTTCAAATTAACAAACAAAATAATTCTTAAATCCTCCAGCTGTGTTTTCTGAACAGCAAAGATTTTTAGCAGCGCAGATTATCATTATATTTTGCACAAAAGAGCACTATGTCAGAAATGTAATTTTACATCGCCATATTCTACCTCAGGAAATCTTAACTCACGGAATCGCTAATTTAAATAACAAACATACTACTTCCATACTATTTGCATGACACTGGGTGGGCCGATCGGTACATGGAAAATAAACCACATCACGATAATATTTGTAAAACTGGTGCAAACTGAACACGGCTACTACAATAGCCGTCTTCTGTATTGATCAATTGTTATGGCTTTTGTTAAAGCCAAATTTCAATGTGTCTTTTTTTACATGTTACACCTCCATTAACACTTTTGATCGGAGGGATACAACGATACGGATACTTTGTGCGCAGTCTCACTAGGTTAACTGGTTAGTAAACCTTCAGAGTTAACTCTTCTTCTAGCCTTACTTAAAAATTATCCTAACCCCGCCCTGCTCGTACTGCTCATCATAAGTAAAGTCTCAATTTTAATAGGTGATACACTTCTTTGTCTATATATAAATACAAATACGCATCAATGTAATTACATACGACCAATGAGTAACTGAGATGAAATGTGTTACCGAGTTTGAATTGCCGGTATTTAAGACGACCACAGTGTAAGTATTTTAAAATTCTAGCATACAAGAAGAGTAATTGGATTTCAAAACAAAAACGAAGAAATTATTTAGAATACCCAACATATTTTGCAGGTAACTAGAAAACTTTTTTACTAAAAAACATTTTTTCCTTAAAAGTTATTTTAAAAAGTTAGAATGTATTTTCTGATAGTATTTACAAAGAATGTACGTTTATTGATGTTTGTTAATTTGAAGGGGGTACTACGATAGAGTTAAACTAAATGTTTTAGTAGAGAAATTAAATACCAAACTAACATTAAAAAGAGGGAAATTTCCTTTTCTTAGTTGCAGTTTAAATAAATGTGTAATATTGGACGGAATTTAGTAAATTTCTTCTATTATATTATTATTTATTCACTGTGTAAACTATATTTTGGATCATTTCTTGGTTTTGCAAATACTGTTAAATTACATTAAGTTTAGCTACACTACACTGTGGTGTACACAGGCTTATTTTTTTTTCTGAAAGCGAAAATCCGGAAATTTGTGTTTTTTGTTACGTATACAAAATCTACATTTACTGTCATTATTTGCTTTATAGGCTATTTATTTATTAATAATCGACACATTATAACACATTTTCATTATGTCTATGTCAATGTATTTGTTCATGATACATCTTTCATGTGCTCATTGAACTAAAGATGGGAACAAATCAAAATGTTTGGCAATCCGCTAAAGGCGCTGTGGGTGTATATACAGTTTTTTAACGAGTAGAAGAAATAAGGTGGTTTCAAAGTAATTAAAACGCTATTAGATACGATTTTATTAAACGCGATTAGCGGGTCATTTATAGAATTTATTTAGAGCGGTGGATTATTCATTCTTAGAATTATTCCTAATCCCGTTGCAATTTATTTGCGCTTCGTTTGAATTTCCAGTCATTCCCCAGTCTCAATAATGGCAGGGTTGCTGAAGGAACTTCTGAGGTTGTCTGAGAAGGCAGCCAACATGGCTCGCATATGCAGAGAGCAGGCACCACTTTTCCAGCTGCTGGTTCAGGAGAAGACCGGAGAGGTCAAGAACGAGACGTTTGTTCGGGATTTCAAGACATTGGCGGATGTCGTGATCCAAGAGATGATTAAACACATTGTTAGTGCCCAGGTCAATGAAGTATATATTTTTACTGGAAATTATTAATGATGACAAATTACAATAATTTTTTGTAGTTGTTTCCACTGTCTTGTCAAGATTATGTGACAATCCTGACTTTAATATCATATTTATATTTAATATCTAGTTTCCAGAGCTGATAGGTTTTATCCATGGAGAGGAGTCCAACACTTTTGAAAATGGACTAGGTGAGTTAACTTAACACTTAGAAATGACCGGACAAGCTAAGTTTATTTCTCATGCTCATGGAAACGTTTATATACCAGGAGAGAGTATCATGGTGACCATCGGTACCAGGGAGGAAGAGACGGCTGCCCATTTAGCCACAGTGCTTGATGGTAACCAGATAGCAGCCATGCTGCTGGCAAGAGCAATTCACCAAGATCTGAATGTGACAGATGAGGCAGTGGAAAACTTGGAGCTGCCCTTAAGCCCTGGGGACCTGGGCATCTGGATCGACCCCATTGGTAACAAGGCCACTGCACTGAACTTCTAGCTGTATTTCAGAGGTTTACACATAAAGCCCAGAAAGGCAATAAAGAGATTAAGTAAATGCAGCACCAATAGTATCTGAAATAGCTACACATTTTGTGATAATAATAACAATAACTTTATTTGTATAGCACCTATCATGCAAACCTGCTTAAAGTGCTTTACAATACAATAAACAGAAGGATTTAAAAATAGGATTTTTTTATTTTTTATGAAGGATTTAATAAAAATATGAAATGCAAGCAAGCAAGGAAAACAAAATAAAGAAAAAAGTTAAAAATAAAACTGCACAAGTTAACAAGTCCGACACCATGCCACTAAAAACAAGAGCATATACATTAATAAAAAGGCAGTTTGTAAAAATGTGTTTTTAAAAGGGTTTTTAAGAAGACTTAGAAGCTTTTATTTCATCTGGGAAACCATGGGTTTTCATGGGTCTAGGGGCCTTAGTTAGGCGAGGTTTCCCTCGGTTTTAAGTAAAGACTCTGGAACTGTCAGAAGATCTAAGGGGATGAAGCGTGTAAGTGGTTAAATGCTCAGAAATATTCTCAGGGGGCAGTCCATCTTTTGCCTTAAAAGTAATCAATATAATCTTGAAATAGATTCTGAATTCAACTGCCAATACAAGGAGGCTTGTTTCAGTCAGGAGTCTTAAATAACACCGCAGTAATCCAGCCTAGATAAGATAAAGAATGAACCACCTTTTCCGTATCACCAATAGACAAAAAAGACCTACTTTGATCTGTGTTTTTTAGCTAGTAGTAGCAAGAGATTGCACTAGCTCTTTAGTGTGCTGCTTGTTGTTCTGATTAAGACCACAGATAACACCAACGTTCCAAGATGCTGGTTTCACATTGGTGGTGAAGTCCAGCTTAGAAAACCCCACTGGAATTTCTCAAAAACACTATTTTCACTTATAAAGGATAATAACTGTCAACCTTCTCTAAAACCTTAGAGAGTAATTTTAGTTTTGAAATACGTCAAAAATTTGTGATATCCTGTGATATCCCAGAAGTTTCTTTACATTTTTACATTTTATGTTTTATTCATTTAGCAGACGCCTTTATCTAGAACGACCTATAAAAGCACCATAGTTTAGGGGTTAACTTGCATAGATACTCAGCTACCATGCCCTATTGATGAGTACTGCAAGGTACAAAGAAAAGTGCTACAAATGTTTTAACATACAATAAAATAAGCAAAATGATCTAAACAGAATAATATAGAAGTCAGTTCCTGGGGGGAGATTCAGGACTGTGGTGTGAGGTATTGTTGGAAGAAACCTGATGACCCCTGAGAGTATATAGTATGTTCCCATAGTATTGTATTGTTCTTCTTCCATGAACTCAGCTGCTTGTGTTCCTTCTTAGATTCAACAACCCAGTACATTGAAGGGCAGGAGGTGATGGTTCCAGAGGGGGAGTTCAGTCCATCTGGGCTTCAGTGTGTACTGGTTATGATTGGGGTGTACCTGCGGGCCACTGGAGAACCTGTCATTGGGGTGATTAATCAACCCTTCGCTCACAGACACCCTACAAGCAAGGGGTGAGAATCAGCGAGAAATAAATCACAACATTTGAACTCTTAACATAGAGACTTACAACAGTTGCTTAGCAGACTTTTAACCAACACGACTACAAGAGGTTACAATTGCCTACAACCCTACATTCATCCTCTCATACAGCTGGATATTTACAGAAGCAACTCAGATTAAGTATTTTACAACAGCTGGGGTGAGACTTGAACCAGCAACCTTTCAAGTTACAAGCCTGTCACCTAGACCACTACACCACCAGCCACCCAAGCAACTAACATGAATTTTGTGTTTTTTGTTGTTGTTGTTGCAGTTGGAAAGGCCAGCACTTCTGGGGAGTGTCTTGTGGGAACATCCATCTCTCCTCGCATTCCAGACCAGTTAGTCGCCCCACAGACAAGGAGGAATTTTCCATAGTGCTGAGTTCAAGGGAGAAACAGGCCGTGAAAGATACTCTGGCTCCCCTGTGTGGCGGGAGGCTGATGTACGCCTCTGGAGCTGGCTATAAGTCCCTTTGTGTCATCCAGGGTTGGGCAGACATGTACATTCTCTCAAAGGGCAGCACTTTCAAATGGGACTCCTGTGCCCCACATGCAATAATAAAGGCAATGGGCGGAGGGATTGTCGACCTTGCAGAGAGCCTCTGCGCCTCTTCCAAACATGGAGAGCATCTGGCAGAACTGACCTACCATCAGCCAAGGCAAGGGAGCCAGGGGGCAGAGCGTTGGGCCAACCACGGAGGCCTGGTTGCCTACCTGGACTCTGGGAGGCTCAAAAAGGTCATTGGGGCCCTTTCAAGGGGCGATTTACATGCAGAATCAGTAGATGATCAACGTTTCTAGTTAAATTGAAGGCCAAGTTTATCAAGAGCAGGTTTTAGGTTTTTATCGTACGATATTTTACGTTATGTCCAGTGGTTAAAGTTAGTCACCTGCATAGTTGTTCCGATTGACAGGGTTATTTCTCACACTCGTGGAGACATTTCTAAACCTGGAGAGAGTGTCATGGTGGCTGTACCAGGGAGGAATAGATGTTGCTCTGTTGGCCACAGTGCCAGACCAGACCGTTAAGAAAACAGTAAATAACCGATGGGAATTAAAATAATACCTGTATAAAGATATTAAATATAACCACTGTTTCATTAAACTTTGGGTCCCTGAAGTCCTTATATACACAAGCAAGGTGCCACAGAAACGTCTTGGTGCCTTCCATTTATGTACATCAAATCAGAAAACCTTGCTTCACTGCTATAAAGTGAGTTTGTTAGTGTGATTTCTTTATCGTCTGACAAAACAAAAAGGGGTGAAATTCCCAACAAAACAGAAGAAATGACATACATAAGCAATTGGTGCATTTAATGAATTGTTAAGGGAGTAGCGAGTCCCTCTTGCAATAGCACCTGGGTTCACCTGCGTGGGTTGAAGAAATGCAAATAACTTTTCCGGCTGCCTTAACAGGTGGGAAGTATGCAAAACGGTATCAGAAAAGCAGGTGGTCAAGATATTCAAAAAAGTGCTATGCAGTATTTAAAACTAACCATTATGAAAACGAACGCAATGTCGTTAGGAAAAATGACAAGGTTGATGAGAGAAATGAGAATGAGGGGGTTTAACAAATCAACAAGGAGGTGAATTCCACCAATGGCAATGGTGCTGAATCACAGATTTGTGCTACTTGTGCAAGGTCACATTCAGACAAGTCACCTATGCATCTAGACCAATATGTAATTACAGCGCTTCATTCCTTAACATTTACCCCATATAATTTCCCTATTATACTTCAAAAATTTAAAGGTACATTGGTGTCATTAATTTAATAGGTCAAGCAGATTCTCACACAGTACAAAAGACGACCTTGAAAAAAATTCACCTAGGTATTTATAATTCAAGTTTAATCAATGGTTTGTCACTAAAAAAAGTATACATCAAAAACCACAAATACAAAATATTTTTTTAAACCAAAATTCATGCTGTACAAATCCAATGAAACACTGTACTCATTCCTCTTCTAAAAGTCGCTTCAAACGCTTACAGAGGCATACAGAACATTGCTGGATAATATTGCAGTGACATTTTTAAATAACTTTTGCACCCTGAGTCCTACACAGCTTATGCACAAATGCCCACGTGAAAAAAGACCTTAAAACCACAGGACGTGATGCAAAAGAAATACTAAGGCGTTCAACATAGGAGACAAATGCGTCTTCTTAGCAGGAATGTCACCGTCAGCTTGTTTGTCCTGTTCAGAGTCCCATCACGGATGGAAATACGTCTGTGCCTTTGAGAGGGAATGTTGTTTTGTTTTTGCGTCAAAAAGCAGTTTCTTAGCTGAGCAATACCAAAAATCCACTGCCACAGTGAGACGACCCCTGACTTTGAAAGGAACAAAGGGCTTTTACAGAATGGTAGATTTCTTACTTTTTGGACTACCCTGACCTTCTGTGCCGTCGCAGTCCGGGACCTTCCAGTCCAGCTTGCGACCCTTTTCATAGAGCCCCTTCAGCATCTTGCGCACCTCATCCGCCCCACCTCCGCGACTCAATTCCAGGTACTTTCGGTAAAGCTGCAGAGCGGTGCGGGCGTCCTCTATACTGTCGTGGGTTTCACTCTGGATTTTCAGGTCTGGACAGGGGTTCACGCACAAGTCATGACGGTGTTAGACATTTTATTAATACGTGGTGTTATATATAAAACATCATATATCATATCTAAAGATGTATTGTCTTGAAAGCATGCAGGTCATTGAGAAAGAAAAAAAGAAAAAACTGCATAGCATTGGCACCGTCGTTATTCCATCGTAATTTCCCTAACAATGGTCTCAATGGTCTACTTCCCTTGTCAATTCAAGTAGATAAATGAAAACATTTTTAAAAACTGTATAGGATATAGTCAGCAAGCCCTAAAAGCCACGGAAGAATGCTCAACAACAGGGCGCGCAATGACTCGAGGTAAAAGCTCTGGCTTGTCAGACTACAGCAAAAGCCGAGGGTGAACTTACTGACCCAGAAAATACCAGGCGAGAAAGCGTAGGGAGATCATCCTTTTACGGGGCATATGGAACAAATACACAGTGTCCACCACCTGGTCCTTCAGCACCTTATCGAATCACGGAGAACAACACAGATTAGCACAACGTGCTCTTTTGCATCGAAAAGTAGCCCAGTTAATCAGTGGGGCGCACGCCTACCAGCAAGTTGATGACCCGGAAGTCCTTCTGTAAACCATGGCCCACAAAGCGCACCCCAGTGTCGATGAGAAATCGCAGCTTGAGATAGGTCGACTTGAGCGTGGTCAAATGCTTAGAGGAAATCTTGGCATCCAGATCTCCTGGTTTGATTCCCGAGTATTGCGTCAGGTAATCCACCACCTACAGGAAGAAGAGGGAGCCAATGAAAAGCACACTTTAAAAACGGGTTGGGGTTCTTCAGCCAACACGAACGCTGCCTGGCAAAACGTACAAGTAATTCAATTAATTATGTTAAAGGGTCAGCATTTTTCACAGAGACTGAGGCTACCTCCACTTTACTTTACCTCCACTTTTGGGAAAGTAAGACTTCCTACGAAGTATTCTCAACGAGCTACCTGCACGTCAGAGTTCGTATCCAACCCAAAACTGCGAACGTTGAGCGTAACTTTGTGCGCCTTGTGCAGGGCCAACGGACAGAAACCGCCTCCCACACGCATCTTTCAACATGGTGTACCTGTTCCTGCGTGGAGATGTAATCGTCGATGAATGGCACGCCTTCATTGGGGCCCTGACCGCGTACGCAGGTGATGCGAGCCACAGACATCTGACTGGGCTTGATGGTTGACTTGGTGCCATCACTGCGTAGCTCAGCCTCCTCCTATCAGCTCACAGAAACAACAAAGCAGCTGGGTCAGGACCACAGGGCGGGTATGGGTAAAGACCGAAAAGGAACACTCGCAGGCTATAGTAAAGACCGAAAAGGAACACTCGCGGGCTATAGTAAAGACCGAAAAGGAACACTCGCGGGCTATAGTAAAAAGACCGAAAAGGAACACTCGCAGGCTATAGTAAAGACCGAAAAGGAACACTCGCGGGCTATAGTAAAGACCGAAAAGGAACACTCGCGGGCTATAGTAA
>JAOVYW010038171.1:0-10944 GCA_025775045.1 Hiodon tergisus | reverse complement strand
GCTATAGTAAAGACCGAAAAGGAACACTCGCGGGCTATAGTAAAGACCGAAAAGGAACACTCGCGGGCTATAGTAAAGACCGAAAAGTAAATATAACAGGTGGGAGAAGAGAGCAGAAAAGTCACTTTCCAAAAGCTAAATGCAAAGAGCCTAGATAAAGTGCACTAAAATGCAGTCATGTTTTTTTTTGTTCTAAACACCTCTAAACAAGGGCCACAATGTTGATTTCTGTATTCCGTTTCATAATTCGAACGAGACATACAAAATAATCTCTGGTAAAATTTGTCCTTACTCATCTAAAAATAAATAATCGTAAAGCACACACAAATGGTTGACTCCACACATTCCACGCATGTGCCTAGCACGCTCAGCTTCCTGTCTTTCGTGCAGACTGCACATCCACAGACCTGGTTGAGAGTGACAAACTCGGCGTCCAGTCCCACGAGATCCCCGGCCTGGGGCATCTCACTGACCATGAGGGGGATGAAAGTGGCATGGCTCTTCCTCTGCTTGCGCGCTAGAGAGGCCTCCGCTAGCAAAACGCTGGCCTCGATGGGGTTCTTAACTGGGGAGGACACAAGCAAAGACTACATAAAACCCATAGTGCAAATGAGCTCAATCACGCTGGCAGTTGCATTCAAAACCGCCATATAAGAAGTAACCCTCTTTATATCCCCGCTGGGGCCAAACCCACAGAAGAGCAACAAAAGGCCTTTTTTGGGATGTTAGCCAAACCAAAAACCGAAAATGAAGCACCCATACTCTACACTATGTCTTCAACATAAAATGGACCAGACACTGAAAATGTGTGGGTAGGTCAGAGAGGGAACAGCAGGAGGATGTCTTACTGCGTAGGTCGTATTTGGTGTGGTAGTTCCTCTTGGCGTAGTACAATATGGCTGGCACTTTCCAACTCACATCAAACTGAGTTGCTTCGGCCTGGGATAAACAAGTAGAGAAAACCAGTCCCTTAACTAATTAATTATGCTTAATAACCATGATTATTATAGAAATATCTCTAAACAAAAAGATAAGGCTATTGTCCTGCTGTAGCTTTTGTTTTCTACCACAAAACCGATAAGGGCATCAAGATCAACATGAATCAATAAGAAATCTAGGCATCCATTTAATCTTATAGATGTTATGAATACAACAAAATACCTTATCAATGGGTTCGATCAAGAAGTCATTAAACAGGTACCACTGCTGATGTGTCACCCCCTGAAACCAAGATCAGATCAAGTCAGGTTACATATATTTGAATTTAATTCACCAAAAGGTAATTTTTGTGTGTCCTGTTGAGTCAAACACTGTCATAAACAAAATGTGAGTGCACAGGTTTTTCCACAATTGTAACCAAGGAGGGCACAGCCACAAGACCTAAGTCATTTTAACTTATTCTTCCAGAACCCACACTGAGATGTCTAACACAGGCTAAAAATCTCCCTGGCTATCCAGTGTTCCTTTGGGTAGATTTTAGGGACATAACCATATACATTCAGGGCCCTCACCTCTTTTCTCTGATGGTACGTCTCCCCCACTTTGATGTGAGCTACCAGGTTACCCCCAGTGCGGGAATCCAGGAGGTGCGATACAGTTACTACCAGGTCATAGATTTCCGCACCTTCTGCCTCCTCAGAAGAACTTAACTGTAAGGGGGCAGAGAAACACATTCTTCTATGTCTTACAGTTTCATAAGCCTGAGTGACAAGTAAAATGTAGGACCCAGCAAACCCTGTAAACTCACAGAACTGATGGCCATAAGGAATAGAAGTAGTACACAGTCAGATCTGCAGAATTTTATTAGTATTTTTAAAAAGCTGTGTTGGACTTATGGTGCCAACATTGCTTTTCCTTATGTTCAAGAATTCCCATCAACAATCAACCAATTCCTTTTGCAGTATTTTACACTCAACCCCCCCCCCCCCAACATTAATAGCTGCTCCCCATCCATCTCCTGCCACCTCTTAGGCCTGCTCCTGTCCCCTGCTCTGGCTCTCACCTCCTCTGTCCCGGTCCAGTTGCTGACCTCCAGGCCCTTGCTCTTGTTGATGCACATCTTCAGACTGAGGGGGATCCACACATGTCTGAGGTCTTCCACACTGGGGCTGAAAGTCAGCCCCTCTGTAGTGCACAGCTCGTCACTGCAAGGGGCAGTACACATAATCAAGAGCAATCACTGCCAAATGAACTGGATGAACCCACAGGTAAACGTAAAGTCTGGGTTTTTCCCCCCATGTTTTCCAATATCTATAGAGATGGTGTGATCAGCAGACACAAAGACATATGTGGTTCTCTAAATGTCAAAAATTATACAGGCAAGTGTTTAAATTTCCATATGTTGCTGGTGCTTGATTAGATATGCAGCCTTGAAAACAATTCCCAACCCAGTCTCCCTAAATACAGAAAGCAGACTTACTCCACACACCACTCGGTAGGAATGGGCTCTTTTGGCTTAGGGGGTTCCATCGCCTCCTTTTTCAGAGCTTTATTGAAAGCATACTGTGGGTGCAGAGAAATGATATGGTCACGTTTAATTTGCAGAAAGATTATGCTCCAGTGATAAGGCAAGGTGGATCAGTTGTTGTATTTTTACATTTTGGTTTCTCTTTCAATAAATACCAAAAATGAGTCTCTGACCCTATGGCAGCCATGCCCAAAAGCAACAAAAAACAAGATAATTATAATGTCACACTCCATCTACATGTGGGTAGCAAGTTAAACATGGTGCTTTGGTGAGGGGCTTACTTCGGCCTGGGCATTCCAAAACTCCGCCTCTTTCACACTGTTCACCTCACAGTTGATGACCAGGACATCTGGCAGGCATCTGATATTACGTGTCTGGACCTAAGAATGGGGTACAAAAATGATATATTAGTGTTCACGTTTCTGTGCACAAGATAATGTAACATATCCATTACTATTGCATTAACAGTGATTCTAAGTTACTTCCAAACAAGCCCAATGGTTTTAAAGTATAATGCAGAAAAACTACTCAATACTAAAACCCACTTTTACCAACATAGCTGGGTAACCAACTGTGTCAAAACTCTAAGAATGTTCTTTTTTTTTAAAACTGATCTACAATGAACAAGAACCTGCTGAATTAAAACTTCCCTTTTAGGTGCTATTTCCGACCCATTAAGAGCCCTAAAAAAGACAGATGAGGCGTGAAAGCAGAGCGCGCCCAGATGAACGGGCTCAAGAACTTTTAGAATAAACATTTCCATTTAGGGATGAAGGCTGTGAAATCATGTCCCTAGAGGGAAAAGCCGATCCGTTTCCCAAGGCGGAAATCCGTCCAAGCACACCTAATTATATGCCTTCTTTCGGTTTACAGTAAACTGGAGACTAATCCTGCTGAAAAATTCCCTTTAATTCTTAGTTAATTCCCCAAAGAGTGGGGAATGGGGTTAGAAGGTTCAGAAATAAAAGTGAGTTAAATCACCAGGATTTACTTCAGAATGTCATTATGAAGGCTGCTTGTACAAGCTGGATCCTATTGGGAATATAAGGAAACAAAGACGTAGAAACTAAAGATATTGACTCATGCGTTTTACAAACGCCCTTTTACCTCCAACTGTTGGCGTAAGTTGTGTTAACAAAAATTTGACCGCAAATATTGGTCCGGGGACTCTAAGGACTAAACAAACTGCACACCTCCAAGGATGCCTGCTGTGATAAGGCAGCTTCTGTACTTACAGTGGGCTGGTACTTCTCACAGTTTTCACACCAAGCCTGTGTGCTCTGCTCCAAGCAAATACTCCTTTTCAGTATCTCTGCAAAGTCGTACTCCTTTATGGTTTTATCTGAGCGGCGGAAGAAAAGAGGGAGGGAAAAAAAGGGTCAAACAGACGAGATACTGTGAAGGGAAGTAATGTTCATGAACACGCGGTTGTTCGTGAGCCAGGACATAAGAGACCCGCACTGTCCGCCTGCTCGGGCTTCGACAGTGACTCACCCATCGAACTCTGCTCAGGGTAGTGCATGGTGAAGAGCAAGGTGAGGGAGGAACGCACGGTCTCCTTGCCACAGCGGCACATGCTGCTGTTCTCCACCTCACAGCCAAATAGTCTGCCGACCACAGACTCCCCCGAGGACCCCAACACACTGTGGGAGAAAGCATGGCACTCGGAACATGTGTTGCGTAGCTTGGATAAAACTCTTCATATCTTTCTATATGGATAGACGTAAGATAAATAAAGTACCTATTTATCTATCTCTCTCTCTCCATGGGGAAATTGTGTGTGTGTGTGAAATAAGTCACACACACACACACAATGACACACCTAAGCGGATTTTTCCTAATTATGTGTGCATGACTGCAGGGTTTTCCCAGCTGTTGTTAATAAAACGATTCTGCATGTCCATGATAGTGTCTAACACCCACACCACCGGCCCTCACCTGTTGCTGAGCCCTCGGTAGGCCTGGGGCCCTTCCTGCTCCTGAGTCTCCTGGTGCAGCTGAGTGAGGATGAAGCGGTTCCAGCTCTGGACCAGGTGGCCCAACCTGGCCTTGCCCGTCTGCTCGTCAGAATCGGCGAGGATCAGGCCCAGTGCCGACGCCTCCGGGATTGTCCGGAACGCCCGCAGAAAGTTACTGGCCTGCGCAAGATGGCCGTACGACACAGAGAAAGCCATCCATATAGGGAAAGACAGAAGCATAGTTTCCCCGGGAATGGCAGGATGACCTTCCATATAACAGTCCAACAGCCAACTGTAATTAATGCTGATTGAGCTACAAGAAAGCTCTCTCCTGACAAACCTGGCAGGGGTCTCCTCGAGACAGATCCAGCATGTGGAACAGGAAGCCTAACTCACAGGCCAAGCAGAACTCCTTCTGGCACAAGTGATTCTGCACCAGGCAACGGATTGGCTCCAGGAAATACAACACCTGGAGGAAAGAGAGCGGGTTCGGGCATACATGTTCACGTAAACACAGGCACATACTGCACACAAAGTTTCTGTCAACGACTCAAAAAAGATCAACATGATTGTTCATTATAAAGTGCGAAATGAGATTTAAAATGCTACTGCACGATCTAAACAAACGCAATGGGGGAAAAATAAACTAGAATCACAAAATAAAGCAGCCTGCTCAATGTCATACTACATTTTTAAAAAACCATAACATTACTGGTTTTATAGTCCTGAACATGCAACTATTAGCATAATTCAGAATAATGACAGAACTGTGTTTAAAGTAATTGTTTTTAGAGAATGAAAGCCACAGAGCAGGAGAACAAATCCTGACTATCCTAAGTCATATACTATTGAACAGACCTGGTGGCGAAACAATCCAGCAACAACATTATTCTCAGAACCTGACAATGAAGGCAGAGGTAACGGCTTCAACCAGCCAATGGTAGAAGGTAATAATTTGGATGTACAACTGGGTTTCAGATAAAGACAGATGGAGAGGTAACTGTTGTACCCTTCATCTGATTGCTTCACATAAATCCTCACACCAATGCAGTCACTGTTTTTCTTGGTTAACCAGGAAATTCCATAAACACAGTCCCCACCACAGTCCTACAGCATCCTCACCTGAATCATGCAGTTGCAGTAGGCGTTGGGAATGTGTGGCTCCAGGCCAGCAAACAGGGTCTTATTGTAGTGCTTGAAGTCAAAGTCTTCCAATCCCAGCTTGGAGTATTTGATGGTAACCTAGCAGAGAAAACGTTCTCAGAAGGGCACATTATTTTTGAACACACACCTTGCATTTCCATTCTGATAACATTCAGTGTCTGAAACCATTTCACAACTATTCTACAGGCTGCTTGAAGGAGAGCGGTTTACCTTCCTGAACTTCTTGGGAACCATATAAAGATGTGGCTCCTCATCTCTGCCAATGGGAGACTCAGGCACCTGGCTATAGCTGTCATACTCCAGCTCAACCTCTTTGGTCTTATATGGAACCTTGAACAAAACACAATAAATTCTAGAACACCTTTTACCTCATTCTTGGAGCTGTCGATAAATCTAAGCAACGTAATTGTCTAGTTTGCCACTGGGATTATACTGCATTTGATTCTTGACCCAAACAGAAGGCCTAACGCTGAATCCAAACTAACAGCCATCAGAACTAAGTGGAGTCGTAAACACCAGCACATCATTAGCACATTTTAGCAGTAGTGGTGAGGATGTTCTACTTGCCTGGTTGCGTAGCCGGGTGCGAGGGTTAGGGGCATATCCAATGAACCCTACTGTCTTCATAGTGCGCAGGATTTCTGGGTCTACAGTGGGGGCTCGTCTAAAGCAGATGGGGGTGGGGGGGGGGGGTAGTTGCATGATTTATATTGGGTGAGCGGGACATGTAAAAATCACAGAGCACCATTGAGCTGGGGGAGCACTAGGGGTACTTGGAAAAATGAAGTTAAGTAATGCAGAATATTGTTGTAACACACATATAACTGGGCATGTATCAACGAAGAGTTCAGATAATCAGTGTTTGACAAAATTGCCCAGCCCAACTCAAAAAACGAAATACCTTGGGCTTGGGGTGGCCAGAGCCGTCGGCCAATCAGAGAGCAGTGGTTCAGTGCTAGTCAAGGGCATTGGGATGAGAGAGAGAGGCAGCAGATCGTGACTCCAGTCCAGGTGGGGCAGCGAGTCCACCAGACATGGCAATGCAAACTCTGTGTCCCGGGAATAGCTGTTAAAGGACACTTCAGGGGCGTCAGACCAGAGGTGCACACACCCCCCTGAGTCCCCAAAAGCCAAGGCCTGCTTGCTGGAGGAAACGTCAAAGCTCATGAGAAGCTGTCCCACCGTGTTGACATGGAAGACGTCGGCCAGGTTGGCTAGACCGGTGGGCTCACAAAACTGGCACGGCCCTACAGGAAGCAGGGAGGAAGTGATTAAGGAGACACAAGGAGTCGTCGTCCTGATGATCGTCTAGAAAGCTCATAATAATCCAGCGATCACAAGTAAAGACCTGCTCCCACCTGGTAAGACACCCACCAGTGACAGTACTTCAGACAAAAAAGTGCTAGCCGTTACATATCCTACAAAACAAATCACGCCCAGTCTGCAACATTTCGTTATATAGGATATATAAATCCATGTGAATTCAATAAATATATCCAAAAATAGGCTCATTTGGAGCTTGTGGAATCTGACAAACTTTTTGATTAAAGTACATGATATGATACAAAGATCAATAAATGAACAGTACACCTAAAAACAGCAACAGCAAAATCTAATAAATAATTATAAAACAATAATCGGAAAGTAACATTTCATGACAATATATTAAAATTAAGAATATGTTAATATAGTTTTCATATATTCTTTATTACACAATTATGGCGGATAATCAAAAACTGATGCATGCAATTTAAAAAAATTTTAAAATATATTTTTGACCTCCTTAATATTTAGACTTTTGAATCACTACAATAAAAACAGTATTAACCTACGTAAAACCTGGAGTTGGTCCAGACCCCATAGACAGGGGTCTGAATTAAAAAATGTAAAAAGAACCAAGACCAAATACTAAGTACACCTGATCTGATATAAGGAAAAGCCTGAAGTGCGGGGGAGCAGCTGGTTCACACACAGGCCTCCGTACCCGTCTGCGAGATGATGGCGAGACGGGAGGTGTAGGTGGGGATGAAGCGCAGGAAGAGCGGGTCCACGTGGACCTGGAGCGGCGTGACGGCCCGCATCATGCGCAGGTCGTACACCATCAGGAAGCGGTCACAGGCCAGACCGTTCAGCCCGCGACTGGAGAAGCCACAGGCCACCAGCAGGTTGCCGTGCACATCAAAGTCCGACAGGCTGCCAGAGAAGGCGTCAAACTCCTGCTCAAGCTTGAAGGTGCGCAGGTCTCGTAGGGAAACCTGGCGTGTGGGGAGAGATGAGTGAGCTGTAGGGGGTGCCCAACATGGATTTTCATGGCAAATGCCGATAGCTTCACACCCTTATCAGCCGATACCCATATTTTTTTATTGAAGTTTGATACACGTGCAACCAGGTACAGCAAAAACACATCAGTAATGATTTTTCATCAGATTCCATTTTATTTCCTAGAAAATCACTCAACCTGAAAAGGATCACTTTTCCTGCCAATATTGTCTAGAAAGTGACTTTCAATTTAAATATTTTAAATCAATGACCTGTGTTTCCATTGAATCAACAACAAAAAACTTGGCCAAGAAATCTTTTCTGCTAATTTATTTTCAAATGACGCAATCAAGCACACAGATTTGTCTTGCTGCACAAAAGGCCAAGATGCCCAGAAAACAAGACAGAACACCTTTGGCTCACCTTTCCCGATGTGTGGCCGCAGAAGAAGGACCGATTGGACTGCCTCATGATAGCCACCCCAGGGACCTCCACTGTGAACTGAATACACACACAGGCCCCTGGCATTCACAACGAAGCAGCAACATGACTCAAAGTGATATCTGCTGAAGCTCGCTGAGGAACAACTGCATGCTACAAGCTTGAATTCACAAATTCCAGATTCCCTTCTTGGTAGGCAACATTATCTACATACAGAGGGTTGGGCGGGATTCGTGAGATTTAAGACTTCCGAACTCAACCCCTCATGACACACTGCTTCGCTTTCAACACAGTGCAAAGTGCCACCTCCTCACCCTCTGTGTCTCTTGCACGGTGTTAAGGTCAATCTCGCACACATAGTTCTGCAGTCCTCCCATTAGCAAAGTGTTGTTGTCAGTCAGAAGAAGGCTGTGCATGTCAGCTGCATCCTCCATTCTGAAACACAAACACATAAAGAGCTCACTCTTGCCTAGGGGACGTCAGAAAAAGCAATGTGAAAGGATACTACATTAACTTATAATCCAACTGGAACACTGCATTTGTGAGGGATCTCATGGATAAGACATAAAACCTAGTGACTGAAGGACACCCTAAAATAACATAACTCACTTATGCATGTGTGAGCGATTGCTGCAACTCACGGGTAGTCAAACATGATGAGGCCACCACGAGTGAGGCACTTGAGATTGTTCTTGGACAGGAAGAGAACACCTGTCTCAAGGCTCTGGATGTTCCGAATGTCGTCTGTGGAGTGCACCTGGAACGAAGAGTACCGCCCCATGGTGGACCCAAAGAAGGAACTTGCATGGCCCTTAAGACAAGAGAACAGGACAATGAATGCAAGAAAATGCAAAAACAATTAAGGCAGAATAATCTGTCAAATATAATATATCCACATACCCTGTGGTTTCCCATCCACAACAGTTCCTCCTGCAGGTCGAAGTGGGCCGCAGTGACAGGAATGCCCACCTCACCAACTACACTGTGCAGCTCAGAGAACATGCCCTCCAGCAGGTGCACAGAATCAGGCACAGACACAGCCAAACCTTCTGGATCCATCTCCACCCCCTGCATGAGCGCCGGATCAAGCCGTGGGTCCAAAGGTTGTTCCAGTCCCGGCTCCAGACCGCCATGCAATGCTTGTGGGAAGTCCCCAATCCCTGGGTCCAGTCCCTCGAAATTCATCATTCAAAAACCCCAGCTGAGACAGGAAATAACAAACATATACAAACATATGAACATCAAAGCGAGAAAACACGCGCTAAAACCAGATTGTATTAATGTTATATCGCATGCTTTGGGGACAATCCCATTATTTCCTAAATAAGTTTAGGTAGCATTGCCTATAAAGTACATTCAAGAATTGCATTGAATTTGAGCTACCTACCCGCGCCTATTGTTGAGACATGTAGATAGGTAGCTAGCTATCTACCTACTTCCATTTAAATATTTTGTTGTTGTTTAGCAACTCGCTGTTCTCCTAAATCAAAACAGTTGGATAGCGAGTAGACTAAATTGCTCAGTTGGTTTTACTGCTTGCAAACTGCTTTGGCTACACACAAAACACGACTAACTGGCTAGCCGTAAAGCTATCAAATAATGATTCCTATTTTCACAGACAAAGCTACCTAGCTAAACCGCGATCAACATATGTAAAATGTAGTGAAAAATAATAAAGCAAACCAAAAGTTACAGACAAGGTCAGGATAGTATACCTACTTTTAACTAACTCAATAAAATTTATATTTCCATACTGCAAGGCTCACAACAGTACCATACAATCACTTCCGGAACTACTCTCTGGTCATATTAAATATTGCAATTCCCATCTGACGCCAAAGGATGGCGTAGACGTTTTAGGAACTTCGAACAAAGCAATCCACACGTTGTTCATTGCTCATGCAATAAGAAGAGCTTAATAAAAAATTATACTTTTAATTTGTATCGCAATTACTAGAAGTGGTTTAATATGACATTACGTTTCTTAAGAAATAAAGAGTTATTTGTAATGTTAACTATTCAAATGTTTTACTTCCTTGTTGCAAACCTATGGGCTGCACTTTCATTGTTGCAAAATTTGAAATTAATTTATCATCAAGCAAACTTAACTGTACACCCAGACACTCAATCTATGGATGTAATTTTATGTTTTATGTATTCTAAATACAATATCAATAATTCTAGCGCATTAAGTTTATCTTAAAATGCAGGTTACTTTTTCCTTTTTAATATTATCATAGTAACGTTACACTACAATAAACAGTGCAAAGTTTTATTCCATAATTAACCAAAGCCGTGAGATAATTACGATTCACTGTGAAAATGTCTGATATAAGTGCAAGATTTTTTAACATCAACACAAAAACTGTGAGCTTCATGGCATGGTTTCCATGGCCGAGCAGCTGTATGCAAGCCTTACACCACCAAGCACAATGCCAAGTGTTGGATGGAGTGGTGTAAAGCACACCGCCACTGGACTCTGGAGCAGTGGAAACATGTTCTGTGGAGTGACGAATCACACTTTTCTATCTGGCAGTATGATGGACGTTTCCTGCCTGACTGTATTGTGCCAACTGTAAAGTTTGGTGGAGGAGGGATAATGTTATGGGGTTGTTTTTCTGGGGTTGGCCTAGGCCCCTTAGTTCCACTGAAGGG
>JAOVYW010038160.1:15672-27262 GCA_025775045.1 Hiodon tergisus | reverse complement strand
GTCTATGGCCTAAATCTTCCCAGGGGATTACATCAGTAAACCATAATGATAATAATCATAATGGCTAAGACAGTTCGATTTAAAACTACTTAAAGTTGGATGAATGTTGTTTGTAGTATCCAACAGTAAGACAAAATGTTTCTGAATTACTGTGTGCCAAAGTTCTTTTGGCATCATAGAATGATTGTGGTCATCAATCTACTTGGACAGAGAAAGGAAGGCATGGAGGATCACATTCATTAAGTTACTGTCACAGACGCCTCCAAGTCTCCAATTCAGGTAAGAATCACTCACTATTACTAGGAAGAGTGTATTTTCTTTCATACAGAAAGGGTAAATAATCAAACACCGAAATTTGATGCTTCAATGCTTCTAGAACTCGTGGTTTACAGGGTCATGGCATGCCAGGACGGGCCCCATCTAGGTGTGAATAGACAAAGGGAAAGTGAGTGTCAGTTCACTGTTTTTATCCGACATTAAACAAAAATAATGAAACTGCAACACAAAACCAAAATAACAAACAAAACCTTTTAGGGGACAACTGACTTAGCCAGAAATTCAGGTTTATTAAATATATGATACACAAAGCACACAAAGATTATTTCAGTCTGATTGAAATATAAACCAAGGGCATCACACGTAGGCTTTTCAGCCTCTGCACATAAAAGGAAAAATAACTCTCTCCAGCAGCTTTGCTGTGTCTTTAATTGTTTACAGCTGAGTGTGATATCATTAAGGGGGACCACACTCAGGTGTGTCAATCTGCCCCTGGATAAGAGCAGTTCCCTAACACTGAGGGAAATTACTGATGTTGGGGGTGGTTTGCTATTGTCTCATGGATGGTGCCCAGTTGTAGTAAAGGAAATTAAAGAACTAGATCAAGAACCTGGGCCTAAAAACAAACATTATTCACTTAAACTACATTCTCTGTGATACAAAGCAAGTTTCTGTTAGGCAACCAAACTGTTGGCAAATAGGCTGCCAGTAAATCTACACTCCATGCTTGCATAGGATAGCTTTCTATGACTCCTGGGGTTTCAGGAGACCACAACCAATATGATAGTTGAGGTACTGGGCCTCGTGTTGGGGCAGGTGGCACGCCTG
Organism: Hiodon tergisus; assembly: GCA_025775045.1. Taxonomy (NCBI): domain Eukaryota; kingdom Metazoa; phylum Chordata; class Actinopteri; order Hiodontiformes; family Hiodontidae; genus Hiodon; species Hiodon tergisus. The sequence goes on along the minus strand of JAOVYW010038160.1, from coordinate 26,158 downwards.
GCAAAGGGAGCAGAGGACTGTGCCTGCCTTTCCTAAGACCTAGGATCGGGATTGGATGATGATGTCGTCATGGTAGACCTCCGGGTACTCCCTGTGAGGCCACAGTAACACATGAGGGTTTTGAAGGTGGCTAGGGCCCCATGGAGCCCAACCGGGAGAACCTGGTAGTGAAACAGATCTGTCAGGGCTGGCAAAGGCAGTCTTCTCTTTATCAGGTTCCACTTATGGTAATCACACTCAGGCCAACAAACAAGACTCTAAAAAAGAGCCAGCAGAGCTGGAAGAAGGGGAAGGTTTCACACAAAAAAAAATACTTATACCTTCTTTAGCTGAAATATATTTACAGCACTGGATTAGTCTGAACTGCTAGCTAATACTAGTGAAATAGTTCGCTAACATAGTTAATGTTAGCTAGCTGGTTAATATTTAGCACAGCAGTAGCATCCTTAATTTTTGCTTTTAGTAATAAGAAAATTATTATAGCTTGCTAGATATTTTGGTTATTGTCACACTCTAATGGTATAGCTGCCAATGTATAAACAAATATTGCAGTTTAATCTGTAAATTGTTGATTGATTTCAGAGTTTTCAAGCCAGAAACGGCGATGCAATCTTGGGTGTCTGATATGGATAGATAAAGAACTGACTGGTGAAGTTATCTGTGGACTGGTGTCAGCTACACTAGCAAAAGGACAACAATTTATGAAAAAAGACTAGCCCTATGTCCTTATGGTTTTTCCACGCAGCATAACTATTATTAGTTAGTCTTGAGGTTTGTTTCCTGATCTAGTGGTGGAGAAAAATTATTTCTGTGGTATAAGAAAAAAATCAATCCCTTATTCAGACCGTTTTATTTTCAAGGTCCAGCATATTTTATTCCTTTAAAACTAAGATTGCAAATATCAACTGCAACAGAGCATTTTAGCATACAGATTTTTACAAAAATATCAAACTTATCCATCAAAATCAAAAGATCTTTCATAGTTAGGGTGAGGTTTTCACTAGTGTTATTTCCACATAATTTTCCAAAGCATTTTGCTTTCAATCCACATGTACATAAGTCTATCTAGAGAAAAGGAATGCATAGAAAGGAGAAATTGAATAACTGCTTTGTCTGACACTAAGTGAGACCTGCAATTCGAGGGCATGCATTGGTACTGGAACCAGAACTGTTGACGTGAAAGTAGTAAATTGGCATAATTATAAATTGGATAGGTTTCAGGCTTTAGGAGCCAATTTTTTTTCTTTGCATGCTTCATTTTTGTGGAGGAGACAGGATTGTTTAGTGTTGGTAAAGAGAATGAGCCAATTCACAGACGATAACAGGTCCAAGACAAAACTTTTAATGAAGCCGTTAAGATATGTCCAACCTGAATTTTTAAAGGTAAATTGCTCATTAGGGAAGCATGTTTTATCTTTGCAAAGGTGAAAACATCTGAGGACCACTGTCCCTGAACTATCACCCCAATTTCACTGTCTTCCCCAAAAGATGGATGTGGAGAAGGCAGTCAGGTGAAGCTCTGTATTACTGTTAATTTGTGCTTTCAGACTGGAAATAATTCCATAGGGCAATACAGGCCCTTTCAAAGTAACATTTACAAATTAACAATGTTACATTACCATTTATTATATGGTGTAAAATTTATAGAAATAATGTACAACTGATTTATTAGCTCTATAAATTTATGTTATATGTATATATAAGGCTGTTTAGAAGAACCTAGTGTCTACTTTAACTATGTTACAAATTTTTCGCCATGTTAAACAGAAGCAATTAAATACCACAATGCCATGTGAAAAATGACTTAGTTAGGAGGAATGCTTTGCTTTCAAACGTGATCTTCCCCTCGATTCTGTGCACGCTCTGTGCTCTGAAAAAGGGTGCCAGTGAGAGCCACTTCTAATAGACACCAAAATCCTGGAGGGAACGCACACAAATCTAATCTCATTTCTAAGTTCTGAATTACTCATTAAAATTTTGAATTTAGAAGCAGAATCAGTGTGCTGAGTTACGTGAGTTTGGAGAGATTGATCCAAAGAACAGTTACTTGTCTGGACATTCTGTTAGTTAAGCAAAGAATAGAGACTGTGCTCTCCACTTTTGGGGGTTATTTCAGTTCTGGCTTTCAAATGCAGCATTCCAGGCATTGATGTGCAATTCGTAGCCTGGACAATCCACTCGCTATGCTACTCGTTAGGAATCCCTGGCCTTGAGGAATCTATTATATTTAATTTCCAATGTATGACCCCAGATTGTTATGAACTCCAAAGCTACCAGGCTAGTGGAAGCCCACAGGGTGGGAACTTGGTGGATGTCAAGCCGTTTAATGTCTCTCAGGCTAGGCCACCTCACAGCTTCTTCCCAAGGGATAGACAAACCATGCTGCAATAGCTTTTTTCCAAGGGGAAGGATTTGTATATCTGTATAATTTTTTGTCTATGTAACTCCCTAGGCTTTGGCAGCCAGACCCATGTGTTTTGTGAGATGAATATTGCATGGATGGATATTTGACTGGTAAGTAAGCCCTGCTGTTTAAATAAAATCACTGGGAAACGAAGAGGTATATTATCCATTAAAAAAAAATATGGCTATGGCGCCGATTAATAATTCATTAGCAACTTCTTTTGCTTGGATTACATAAATATCTCCTCTGACAAAGCTCCTGCAGGCCAGTTGGAATTACCATTTAAAGGAAACCCACAGGCTGCAAGAAAATAAATTATAGGGAACTTTCACATTGAAAGTGGTGCATGCAGATTGCAAGGGTTTTTTTGTATAATTCACTCGGTTGATCCATTAAAGTGACCATATGTATGACCCTACAGGTGAATGTGTTTTAAGCAAATAACAATAACAATTAAAAATAACAAAAAAACCAAAATGTCTTTGTTTGTATCTCTGTATTTTTATAAATACTGTCAAAACACCATATTTACATGCATTTTCCATTATATAGAATATTTTTTTAAACTGCACCTGCCACTTTCTTGGCATAGTTCTGTTCTAAAAAGAAATAAAGAAAAGAAAAACCCTGCCTTTGTAACCTGGCAACGCCAAGCTCAAGCTCAATTGCATTGTTTCCTTTGCTGGCTCGGGCAGAGATTTTAAACACCATAAGGAGTGAATGTTCATTTATGAGGGCATAAAAAAGGTTGCTTAAATCAATTTGACTTTATGAATAGCGTTTGTTAAAAATGCATGGATTATTTTTTTTAAACCCGGTGTAACAATGCCACAAACTGCAGCGTAGGGCTACAAATTGGTTGTAGTGGGAATTTGTAATTGTTATAGGTGTAGCATTTTTATTTCCTGAGTGTGCCTTCAAGCAGCTATGTTGAACGTCTTCAGCCCAATGAACAAATAAATTCTAGAGCACATTTTTCTTTCACCCTTGTAATCTCAAAAGACCTTCAGGAAATAGAACGGTCATCTGTGTTTTAAATGTTCTTTTTGTCAAAAGAGGTTAACATGATTTTGTTCAACACTGTTTCTGTAATTTGAGCCCTGCAATTTAAATATCAAAACTATATTGGTAAGTGGTAAGTAAGAAACAATCTGTGAGCCTTAATTTCGGGGAATGTGACTTAAGTCTGAGAGTTTCCATTTTTGTTGCACTTGCATTGCATCAGACTACATCCACATTTTGTTCTGTGTATATCCTGTTGTCATGTTCTGAATAAGTCTTTGCATGTGTTCTGTGTCTCAGAGGCATATTTTCTTTGTCTGTCTCTCGTCCACAGTATGCACAAATATCATGATTGATCCCAGCGGTATTATGTAATGCTCAATCAGCTTATCTCTACCTAATTTTTTAAATTAAAAAAATCTGTTGATCATATTGATGATGTTTGCTTTCTTGAAAAACAGCCAATGAGTGCAAAACACAATGCTTTTGCCTTATACGCATACTGGGAGGGCTACTGATGGACAGGGATACTTCAGCAGTAAACTAGGTGTCCATGGCCACTTGACCCAGTAGCATGTGACACTGATACACTGCCAAACGTGGGAACACTCATAGTCAGGGAGGCCTTGCCGCTATTTTCATCTTAGGTGCATTGGGACTCATCTCGTCTGCCTGAGGAAGGGAAGTGATTTGAATACAGCTAGGTAAGTTGAGAATTCCCTGATCTGTTCCACGTTTTGTCTTCAGTGGCCCACCCAGCTCCCACATCTGGTAAATCCGTGCTAAAATGTGATTGGAGGAGGATGGAGACCCCCCCTTCTCCCTCTGAATTTTAGATTTCATAAAAATGCACAAATAGACCCCTAGACACAATCCCAACTCAAAACACATATACACAAAACACACATTACAAGGAGATGATAAATGTTTAAAAAATTTAAAATTAGTGTTAATTACATTGGGTGGAACAAACAATAAATGCTGACATGTTACATTTAATGTTGTGAATCTGTTCCGTTTGTTTTATGTCCTGGTTAACAAAATGTATTAAACATTTAATGATGTGTTTACAGTATTAGTTCCTCATCAGGAAAACAAGAAGTTGCATGCATTTTTCATGATGCTTGTCTGCGAGACCCTCATGGCAACCAAAGCACTTCATTAGAAAACATGGGTTTTCCCATTTCAACTTGTTCATAGTACGTCAATGAAAGCTTTGTATATGACAGCAGCTTGTTAGGAAGTGAAGTAACGACCCCTACTGTTTTCCTCATTTCTCATTTTATTATACTTTTGTGGTTTGGATAGATTAAAAAAAACAAATAAAATTATTATAATAAAATTATTTATGTATTTAATTTGTCCTACATACTTATTATAACAGTCAAAACAATGTTTAAATTTACTGCTGTAAGGGGAGACAATACTGCTACCCCACTATTTGAATCCACTGCCAACCAAGCAAAGCAAGACACAAGGTAAGTACTTTCAAATGCAGGTCTACAAAACAAAGTTGCACAGTTGTAAATAATAACAACAATAAAAGAACAACAGCACTGTATCTCTGTGCAAAAATAAAAAATTCAGTCCAAATAGACAAAAAAAAAGAGCATTACCAGTACGACCATTGCATTAATATTGAAAATGAGAAAGCTTTAACATAAATACCCCACACACGGAAAACACACAGATTAGCAGCAGTAGTACTGACATAACACAACATACAGTAATAACCTTTGTCATTCTCTTGGTCAGTGGTTATATATGAGCACGGTAGCTGCTGATGGGAAGGTCAGAATGGGACTGGGATCTCACAATAATCTTTTATTTCAAAATGTAAATACACATTTGGTCTGTAAGGCTGATCCTGTTGAAGACAATGTGCTAAAATTTGTATATGAATCAATAAATGATAATAGTGCATTGACAAATCATTAAAACATGCAGGTGAAATCCATCCTTAGGTCAAATTACATTTATATGCCTTCTCAATTATGTATTATTACTAAAGTCAATTAAAATCAAACATTATAAAATAAACACAGGTGGAAATGGAGGAGCAGGAATGACAGGGGGGAAAAAAACATTGCACTTTATTTTTAAAGATTTTTTAGTCATGTATTTTCTTCTTTAAAGAGGAATATATATGGATTATCGAGTCTCCAGACCACAGTTCATACCTGGGTCAGGTGCTATTCTGTGCTGCTCGAAGAAGTGAGCCGTGTGCACATACTTTTCGGCCTCAGTAATCCCCCGTTCTCCGCATTCATTTAATTATTTCATGTAATGATGTGGCTCAAAGACTGTGAGCAATTGTTAATATGTCCACTGGGTGTCGCTATTAAATAATAAATAAGTATGTTAGAGTGACTGGCATAAATACTGCCACCAGTGTACTCTAATGCTTCGGAAATATCTGGTTGCATTATTGGCCTTTAAGCTGTCATATCAGCTTTTATATTATTATGTCATGGATATGTAAGATTATACCAAGAGAGCAACTGCCTGCAGAATGAAATAAAGAGTATAGACATTGTTGTCGGCTATTTATCTGAGAATAATTATTTCGCTTTGCTGAGAATTTCTTAGAGAAACTAACTTTCCACTAAATAATTCTGTTATTGAAAATCCAGATTCACATATATCTTAACATGTTTTTAGTAATTGTAGGGCAAGAGTGACAAGAGTGTACATGTGATTAATTTTAGGTTGTTTCAGGGTCAAACTTGTGTAAGCACCAAAGTTATATTTTGCAAACAGTCAATAAATCTGTAATATGAGCATGTAGTACTTTTGTACATCACTCTGTATATGAACGTCTGCTAAATAACTAAAATGTAATGTAAAATGTAGTACAAGAAATTAAAATCTGAGACCCAAAATAATAATTACTCTGTTTGTGTGTGTCCATAGTAATGTCATCCAATATTGAAAAGTTTGTGCAATGTTTTGAACAGACCTTAGTCCACCGAGGCCCCAGGTCGTCAATAGTGTAACTTTCACTAATGAAAGGTCAAAGCAGGATTTTATTTACCATGTTGGGGAATTTGGTTCAAACACACAGAAACACTGGTAATAAATTAAAGATCAATTGCATTTTTTTCATAAGGAACACTGTTCGATTAGAGAATTGACATATTCACCTCACATATATTATAATAGCAAGAACAAATAAAATGAAGAAGGCTGCACTCCCTTGATAAGATGTCTGCAGAGATAAGACAGGTCTTTAAATCTGTCTGGGCACCATCCAAGACTTCTTATCACCCCCCAGTGGCAACACTCGGCCCTGTAAGTTAACCCTGTGTCGGTCAAGGTCAGCCGACTCCAGATTTAGGACCGAATGGCGGGGTTTCCATGCTACCCCTGGTCAGCCTACAATCAAAGACAGATGCACCTCACACCCAGCTCCCACCTACCAATAAAGGGCAGACAGAGTTGCTAGAAGAGCAGTGGGGGGGGGGGGGGAATTGCACAGATGACACCGCTTTTCCGAGTAACAGACATTTGGTTTATTAATACCACAGGGCTGGCAGCGCACTTCCCTGACGTCGCTTTGTTTGATGTGTATGTAACCTATGTCTGCGCGTGTGTAGCATGTGGAGATTGTACACATTCCGAACATCCCTAATGAGATTCCAAAAATCCAATACTAGTTCAGCCCATTTGAGAGCATAAGCTCTCTGTGTAAGGATTTGGCTGGTATGTGAACACAAGCCTTGTGCCTGACAGGGGTGTGGGGGTTGAGCAGAGAATAGTACTGAGTTTAATGTGCGGAGGCTCAGTCACAGAGCTGCCCTCATGGTCAGAGATGAGGGATTGTTGAATGAAGAAGGGGATGGGGGCGGGGAGCACATCTGTTTTAAAGAAGTGCTTTCTTACAGGGCCATAAGCAGATGTCAGTCTCTCTTAAGTATAAACCCAGCTACCTGAGTGAAATGTCAGAGACTCTGTCTCCACCTGCCACACAAAACAACTGGTTTGGATCCATTTGTCAGGATGGAGCACTAATGTTAATATGCTAAGCAGGAAACAAGATTCCATACGTGGCCTTATTTAATGCCTGATCACTGATAATTAAAAAGGCAAATAGGCCTTGCACATATTTTAGAAAGAATGACCACAGTAATCCATGGTCTAACAATATTTCATAATATGCATCACTGGATATGAAGTGATGGTTTGAACAGAATTTAAAGTATTGATCTGCTTAGACACATTACATCTGAGTAAATGGCATTGTGTTAGCACAAAACAGCTCCTCTTTAAAAGGTGGAGTCTTTTCTTTGGAGTATCTGCAAGTTTTGCTGAATCATTGTGGAGGGCCATATTGATGAGCCATCTATATACTTTATATTCATCCCAGACTTAATTTTAATTTTACTCAGGTTGTACTTACATATTTGCTCCTTATTCCATTCTTTTTTTTTTTTACTTCTTCAGGTTTTGACAATGCTCAACACTACCGCTGTCCAGTTAAAAAGCAAATGCATTTCTGGATATAAGGCAATTTCACATTCTATCAACTGGAACAATGTGGGTCAAAATATCCAGAGGCTGTCATGACCAATTTAAAGTTACCACACACCAGGGTCGGCCACAATACTATGTGTTTTGTAAGGATGAGCTACAGTACTGTAGTGTACTTGAACGAAGATGTTCTCTTGTAAGATTGTGAAAGTAATTTTCTTACCTAGTACAGCGGTTTTCAAACTTTTTGAGCCCCCCAAGCAGAGTTTAAATGAAATCAGCTTAGTCAAACTACTGGGAATCAGGAACTAAATAAAGTGGTGGTTTTAATACTCCTTTTGCCTACAATATCCCAATAAGGCATACAAAAGCATGCTAATAAGAACATAATAAGCTTACGAGATGCTTGAAGAGCAGACTACATGAAGCCTTAGACTACTAATTAAACTCATACTTTATTACACTTTATCTCATCTAGGAAGCCTAACAGGTACATGCAATGGTTCCCAAGTTTTATCATTTTCTCAGTGTTTCTGTAACATTGTACTAAAATAACCAATACAATATTTCTGACATAACTAATAGCTGTACTAAGGAATTATTCTTTTGAAAGAATTTACACTAAATTGACCTGTGGAGAGGATTAAGATAAAACTGGAAACAGATTAGGGAAGCATGTGGTTTGTAGTGTAATATTACAAACAAAAAAATGAATGGATTTTAGACTCACCCCCAAAGTAAGTTTACAAATTTTTTGTTCATAAAGCACAAACTTTTTATTGCTATTTTTAAAAATCACCACCGTTTGTTCCGTTGGCATTTCAATTCGCGGTTAATTAGGGCATGTCTCCGCTCGCGCACGCGCACGCACAGCTTGATTTGCGGCTGACTGCTAGAAATATTGCTTGGTTCGTAAACTCCAGCAGCACTTTAGTACTTTTCTTTCGCAAGAATATAAGGATAGGAACACGGTCGACGTTATATACCCAATTTAGAGGTAAGTTGAACCACAAAGAGCGGGGTCAGAGAACTTAATGAGTAAAGGGTGATAATCCAAATAGAAGAAAAAAAACGTGTTCAGCATCCTAGAGTGAATAAGCGGTTGTCTGTTTTCTAAAAGATTGAACGCACATCAACGGGTTGGTGAGCCTATTGTATCCAGTATTTTATATTTTACCGACTATATCTTACTGTGGGCTGTTTTCTTCGCTAGTATTTATTGAGTAAGAGAGTCTTGTACTAACTTCAGTGGTAATTGGCTTGCAGGTCAGGGGTGTTGTGGTAAAAGTTACCGAGGGATTTGTAACAAGAGTTAGAGCGATCTCCCGGAATTTTGGTAAGTGAAGAAGTTTTCCAATTAACTCAGATTTAACCGTACACGTGTATGCGATTAAAACTTTGATTATTTTTATTTTAAATATTAGTTTGCTACGTGGGTGTTTGAGAACAAATGTATATTTATTAAAGTGTAGTAAGTTTGCCAGCTATATTTGGCTAATTTGTTTAAGGATATATTTAATACCCTGCTATTCACCTTGAGAGAGTTCGAGTGTTACACGGTTTAAATAAACAAGGTTGTGTATCGAATGACACGTGTTTTCTTCATGTGACTACAATCTTTCTTGATCATTCATTCCAGTTGGTACCTGCGTTAAAAAATAAGTACGTCAGTTTTTGGTATTTTGCTATGTCATTTGGTAAGTGCGAAAAACTTTAAAGGTTGCTTCTTGACTGCCATACAATTTATCATTCATAGCAGAGGTGGTTGCTCCTCCTCTATGTTTGAGAGGCAAGAGGGGAGATCAAAATATTAAAAAGAGTAATTGGCTGAAATAAACCATTACCAAATCTCAGTATCATTTATAAAATAATTTCTCTCTTTGGAAAAAAATCAATTACTTAAATTATTCAATTCAAAATACTTTAACAGCGACACCTGCTGAGGGGAAAGGGCAGGCTGTGTGTGGTGGCTGTGGTGGTGGCGGCTGTGGTGGCTGTGGCGGTGGTGGTGGCGGCGGCAGGGAAGATGAGTTCCTGCCAGTGGCGGTGGTGGCGACGGGGAGGATGAGTTACTGCTGTCCAAACTCAGTCCGATTTTATTTATTGTGCACATTCTTCAAAACCTCCTTTTGAATAATTGTCTTTAAAGGTAAAATCTTTTCAAAAACCAACCGCTCAGTATTAACAACAGTGATTGTTTAAGGTCAGATTCTACCTAATCGTTTAAGAATGTTGGTATGATTGTTATATATCTCATAGAGTTGAAAAATGTCTCTCCCCATCCAGGTCCCACCAAAGAAATACTACCAAAAATACTACCCCCCCCAGATGTAATTTCTACTCGCTGTACACTCTGAGCTTTTAGTCTAATTTCACACTACCCACTCGTAAGAGCATCCCAGGTTCCCTAAACATGCATGCTACAATAACATACTCAAATACTACGATCAAAGAATAAAAACTTACCGATTTGCTCCTGCCCTATACTTCCGTCAGCTTAACCGATGTTATGGATTGAGGATGTGCACCTGCCCGTTACTCCTGCACTCTAAAATACCCCATCAGGTAGCCTACTTTGGTCTAAATCCCGCCTTTTCCTAATAGGTGCCA
>JAOVYW010038149.1:0-27267 GCA_025775045.1 Hiodon tergisus | reverse complement strand
GTGTGTGTGTGTGTGTGTGTGTGTGTGTGTGTGTGTGTGTGTGTGTGTGTGTGTGTGTGTGTGCGTGTGTGTGTGTGCGTGTGTGTGTGGCAATGAACGTTCCCTGAACTTACCATTCTGTCATTCCCACATCATTAAAACCGTCTAAAACCTGCAGTAGTGTTTTTTAACAGATCAGTTATTTTTACCCAGACATCACAAAGTTCTGGAAGACAAAAATAAATACAAACTGCCTGTAAAATGTATTTTTTTATTTTTATGGTAAGACAATTTTTTTAAACATAATATTATGTCTAGGACACTGAACTAAAATTCACTGGCCTACTGGTCGAGTTTGGCCATTTTGAATGGCAGGTCTGACATGTTTGCTTGTTACAGTGGCTTCTTCCAGGTACAGATTTATTTTAATTGCGATTTTTGGCACCTCTCGGGTATACCTTTCACACTGGTCTATTCTGTGTCAACTATCAAATATTTTGATGAGAAACTTACACAGACACTGCCCTCACTGACACTGACACTACTCTCACTGTCACTGACACTGCCCTCACTGACACTGACATTGACCTCAATGACACTGACACTACCCTCACTGACATGGAAACTGCCCTCACTGTCACTGACACTACTCTCACTGTCACTGATACTGACACTGCCCTCACTGACACTACTCTCACTGACACTGAAACTGACACTGCCCTCACTGACACTGACATTGACCTCAATGACACTGACACTACCCTCACTGACACTGACACTACTCTCACTGACACTGACATTGACCTCACTGACACTGACACTGACACTGCCCTCACTGTCACTGACACTATTCTCATTGCATGATGTCCACTGAGGTGGACATATAGTTTTCCATAACGTATTCCACTTTTATTCCCTAAAAATATTATTATTATTGTTTTCTCCCCCTTTCGTTTATTCCCTTTCGCATAATAGTCCCAGCTGCCACCTGGTGGAATGTTTTAAAGTGATACTGGGGTCAGAATCTAGTTTAAATAATGGATAATCAATTTAAAACAGCTGCCCATTGCAATGACCTCTATGCATGAAATTGTTGGATTTAAGGCCATTGACTCTCAATGCACAGTTTGGCACTTTACCGTGTTGTCAATTCTGCCAACAACTTTCTGAAATCTGTTTAAACTTTGAATGAGTCATCTCTGGATAACAGATCTCGGCCTACGCTCTGGCAAATGCCTTTACCTGCTGAGACACTTTACTTTGCTGAAACAAGGCTGTTACATTTGGCTGTGGTTGATCATGTAATTTTTGAGGCCACGTCTAAAAATGAATAGTATAAATTACAACAAAATGGAAACTCCTTGTTCCAGCACAAGCTTAACACTGTTTTCCAGAACTGCCAGCTCAAGGTTGATTTGGGCTCCAGCGGTCAATGGAAAACTTGAGGGGCTCAGTATAAGGTGCAAGGCAGTAAGCTGTGTCTGCGTCGTTGCTGAAAAATTTACAAACCTGGTATTTCCTGGTCTCACTGAATATTCCCAGTATTGTTTTTCTGCGATAAAATGTAGAGATGCAATTCCTCGTTAAGCAGAAAAAGAAAATGAGTTTCGTATGTACATTTGTAAGAGAGCAATGTGGAGGGATGCTGTTGGCCGTGAAATCCAAGCAATTATGTTCTCAGCGTGAGACATTTCTCTCAACCAGGAAATAATCATTATAACGCACTCTGTCTCTCTGTCTGCTACACCTTTGCATTTGCTCCTTGTGTTTACTGAAGACTGCCGAAACGCTTGTTTCACCCCAGCACTCCTTCCCCGTTTCACTCTGTTTCATCTTCCCCCTGTCTGTATCATTGAAAATGAAAAACAAATCTTCTGTAGGACGCAATTATCAGTTTTACCCCGTGCAGTGTCTCAGCTTCTAACTATTTTTTTTATTTATTAAATGGTGTTAATGGATGGTAGATTACTCATATTCTCTTATAGCTCTCGACACTTCACACCTTCTCTTAACCATCACGTGTGCCGTTAAAGACTAATTGCTATTTTGTCACGACACACACTTCACAGAATACTTATTACTGGGTGCAGGAGAAGTGGGTACGTTTTGAACTGTTGGCTGTTTTTATAAAGACGTAAGGGAATCATTTATTAGGGACAGCAAAGGTGTCTGCTAAGTCTAATGGATTTGATTAATGGCATACATCAGTTATTTCCTGTTGTTAGAAAATGAACTTAATTCAGAATGTGTAAATCAAGAAAACTGTAGAATAGATTGAGTCTAACACATTTAAACATACCAATTACAATAATTTTAAAGTTAGATCATATCTATGGTTAGACTTACAGATATTATTATGTTATCTCTCTGTCATAGCAGGTCCTTACTTTTTCCAAGGCAATGTTTTCTTACTAAATCATGATACTAATTACCCGATATTTTTATATGGACACCATGCAGGACTCCAGAGTGGGTCAGCTGTTGAAGATGCTTGCCAGAATGCAGGCGTGGTCCTTTGGTTCAGATAGGACAGAATGCAGACGGGGTTGTACAGTTCAGATAGGACAGAATGCAGATGGAGGTTCTATGGTTCAGACAGGACAGAATGCAGACGGGGTTGTACAGTTCAGACAGGACAGAATGTAGACGGGGTCCTATGGATCAGCTGGGGCAGAATGAGGATGGAGGTCCTATGGATCAGATGGGGAAGAATGCAGATGGAGGTCATATGGATCAGATGGGGCAGAATGCAGATGGAGGTCCTATGGTTCAGATAGGACAGAATGCAGATGGAGGTCATATGGTTCAGATAGGACAGAATGCAGATGGAGGTCCTATGGATCAGATGGGGCAGAATGCAGATGGAGGTCCTATGGATCAGATGGGGCAGAATGCAGATGGAGGTCCTATGGATCAGATAGGACAGAATGCAGATGGAGGTCCTTTGGTTCAGATAGGACAGAATGCAGACATGAGGCTAATAATTTAGTTTGCCTCATTTTATGTTCTTGTTTAGTTTACACATCAGTCCCTTCTTATGTTATGCTGGCTGTTAGCCTCTTAATATTAAAAAAATCTAAGAATGCAGCTCCGCCCACTCAAACGCCTTTGACAGCACTTTCCCTCCTGACAGTACTGAGAACCTGCTTACTCTAAACATTCTCTGTTTTGAAACTCTAACATGGCTTCAGTGTAGCCTTTTCAAAGCCGCCTATACACCAGGATCCACTACAGACTGACTTATTGTTCACTATTAACGCCCCGGTGCGGACTAACTGTGACATGGCCTCTCATTAAAAAACACTTTTGTTTAGGGACTTTGTCCTGAAGAGAGACTGCACTTGGCATTAGTAACTTAAATAATTATGTAAAACTGATACGGCAGCTGTCTGGCTCGTCCAGGATAACACAGTGTATCATAGGGTCGCACAGTCTTCTGCACAATCAGACTGCAGAAATTGATCTTTTGTTTCACTTTTAAGAACAGGCAGTACACAGATGCACTGCATCCTGGAAAGAGCAGAATCTACCGTTTTCTTAAACTTGAAGCGTGAGAATGTGCAATTGTTATGGAACATTTTGCCAATTAAAACTTAATAAATCAAGCATTACTGCATATTGAAAAAAAAAATGCAATTTATTTTTCTTCCAAAATCGATGCATCAAAGGAAAGGCTGTGTCACACAGATAAAAGAGTAAATTGCTGTAAACTATTGCCTATGTGCTACCCAAACATTGAGATGTGCACAGATGGAAAAGCTTAATAGAAAATGTTTATAGTTTGGGCGCTGATTTCTTCGCAACTTTTTGAAACCACTCATTTATTAGCTCTTTATCACAAGAAATGGAAGGGGCAAAAATATCACATTGTGGAATCGATTGCCATGAGATACATAAGTACTACTAAGTAATATCAATCAATTTGTTAATTGTTAATTTTTTAAAAGAAACTTTTACATTGTTGATAAGCAACGTTGTATTCCTAAAAAACACATTTCTTTAATTTGCGTCGTTACACATTGATGAATTAGCAACGTACAGCTGTACTTTCCTTTCTAGTTCATATTCATAGGCTTCAGCACTGGCTGAGTGGCTGGGAGGATAAATACATTTCAGGATCCTAAAAATCACAACGCGTACGCTCTATGTAACCATTTATAAAAAAAATTAATATGCAGAGGAATGACAGATTGCATTAGGAAAACATAGAGCTTTAGAGAAATTGTTGTAATATCTTTGGAATTATTTCATTCAATATCTAGAAATGTGTTAATAGTAATATAATATTTGGAAATAAATGCAATTAAATATTATACCTATTACTGCCCTGGTGGCCCTAGATATAAAAGTCTTGATTAGCATTTTTATATTCAAACCCTTTTCTGCTTTTGATTATCACACACTTTGAATTGAGAGAACGGAATAACAAAAAAACTAAAAAATAATTTAAAAATATCAAAGTAGAAAAGAACACTTTTCACCTTCATTGGATTCAATTATTTATTTATTTTATTTTTCAAGGCAGAATCTATTAAACAAAAATAATAATATTACAATATTAGTGCGTTGTAAGGATAGAACTCACTAAACATTCATGTGGACAATTAAAATGTGATGGGTATTTCAGGGCATTGCAAAGCTGAAGAACAGCCTTGTGCCTGGTTGAAATTAGTGGACGTCAGGCGGCAATGATGTTGTAATAAAGGTTGCAATACATCTCACGCTCCAAGTTAAGGATGATAAAAAATAATGGGGTTCATATAACTGTGGCTTTAATGTAGTTACTCATTTGCATTTGTATTTGACAAATCGCACACATACATTCTGCTGAAGCTTTTAGCATGTAACTATGCCGTATAAAAGGTTAGAGATTCCTAGGTTTCTCGGTTTGTAGCTGAGAAAGAGTTCTTAAAACCCAGTACTATTGGGTTTTGTGTAAGCGTGATCAGACGTCCCGGTTTTTGAACATACTCCAGAATGACTTTTATATACTTGACAGCAATGTTTTTCACATGAATGAGGGTCCAAGATATTTAAAGAAAAACCCAGATACAAGGATGCAACATCTCGCGTGTGGAATCCTTGCATGGCGGATACTGAAAAGCCACACAACAGCAACCCAGCGCAGGAGGTCACGATTCCATCAAAATCCCGAAACCATTGAAACAAAATAAACAACGGCAACATAAAGCTTCGACATCATCAATTTCGCATTAATTTGTTGCTGTGGAGAAAAACACAAATCCAACAATATGATTGAAGATTCACCGTGGCAGAAAAGGTTATGACTGTGACTGCAGTACTTTGGGCTTTCCGATGCCCCGCGTGTTCCAGATGCATTCTGCCCCTAGGTCCTTGGCCTGTCAAACCAGAAAGAATATAAATGGCCGCGAGAAAAAATATTGAGCTTAGATAAGGATTCAAAAGAGTTTTTAGGTGCAGTAGAAGTGATAATGGTAAATGGTTAATGATATACTTAATAATAAGAGATTCCATAGAAGGTTCCCTATCTGAAAATGTCCCAAATGCAGAATACCATCTGGACTCTATTTTGGTGACCATAGCTCAGTGCCCTAATGCAGGCGCTAGGCACTGACTGTAGTGCATTATGGTAAAGTCAGTGCAATAATAATATTCAACACATACAGTAGGTGTAGTATGGGTGCGGCTACATTGTAACCAGTTAGAGTAGTTAGTTCTCTTTAATAAACAGTGCATTTGCAACATGACTATTTAGATAGGGCAGAGGATACATTTCATCACATGATTCTTTGCATGATTTCTGATTAGGAATTTTCCTGCTATTCGTTCAGTGCACTGCAGACGAAGAGACCCATATTATGCATAATTGCCCTTTTTTGAGTGCTTAGGCTGATGAGAATTAGAAGTATACTAGTTTTATAGCATACACTGCAAACTTTGAATGCTGTTCTGATTTTAAAAGTGCTTTTTGTTCATAAATTCAGTGTTTTAGATATTAACCATAAAATTGTGTTGGCGACCCATGCCATAATTCAATTCATATTAACGAGTGTGCCTTTTTATATATATATATATATATATTTCGCTGTAATAACTGACGTTTAGTCATGCCTTGCCAGATAACGGAAACACATTTTAACTTTAACAGGCTATCTATTGTGGCTTAGCAAGGGGAGTGCTGAAGATAATGGCTGCTGCATTCTCAGCACTACGATCCCCATGAGGACGCAGGACTTAATCACCAGGCCAATTAGCCTCCTATTGGTAGGGTGACATTTAAGAAACTGAAAGTGGAGGGCTTTCAGGGAGAGAATGATGAGGAGGAATTGCCATGAGCCCTGGCAAGCCTCTGTGGGGGTCATTGTTAGTTTTATAGTTTTAGCAACATCAAGAGGATCCACCAATTCTTATTGGAACATGCAATATAGCTTCCAGTCCGGGCCCTGGTGATAATCTGAACTGGACTCCTCTAACTCAATCCTGGCCAGCCAGCTCCACTGGATCTATGATCCAGAATGCCGTCAACAAGGTTGATCTTCAACCTACCAAAGTTCACCCATGCTCCTCCACTCCTAGTCAAACTCCACTGGCTCCCTTTTGCAGTTTGGATTAAGCACAAGACACTCACAATTTGATATGGTGAAACCATCGGATCTGTCCCAGGTTACCTCTTCACACTGCCTTACTTTCCACCGGACTTCTCTCTTCGATCTGCCACTGCAGACTGCCTAGTGGTCCTCTCTCTGCAGGACCAATCATCAGCCTCCCATCGCTTCTTCTCCTTTGAGCCTAAATGTCTGCTACAGTCAAACAATCAGATTTGTATACTACCAGATTAATTTGAGCCAGATCCTGCTGGAACAGGATCCAGGACCTTATCAAGAGAGTGATTTTTTTCTTTCCAGCAACACTCGCAGAATGATTTACTTACGTTTCCACTGCTTGTACTGTAAACATTCTAATAAAAGCAATCAGCGATCAATGAAGTTGTCTCCTTGTTAATTTCAATGCGCCCCAGAAAAACCTTAATGCAAAATCTACATGATTATTTTATGTAATCATCCTATCCTGTGACACAGATTCCTGACCAGATCTCTTATTTGCTCAGAGAAGTTGTGGAGTGTCCTGGCAGGGCAAATAACTGATCTTTAAACAGATCTTGGTAGTGGTGGTCAGCTAGTGAATGCGTCCCCAAGTAATCACGTCATGTAGCCTAGCTATCCCGGGTCTTCCGTGAATTCTGAAAAAGTTCCTTTTTCAACTTAAAACAGTAGCTATAGTATTTCAGATTTTCTTCGATTTCTGCATAGATCATCCAGAAACTTCATGGACTGCCACAGGACACCCCCTGCTTAAATGTAATGTTGATTGTTTTGTTCTTTCCAACAATTTCATGTGCCCAAAAGAGCATGCTTTAAACTAGGTTTACTTTTAGTTGTCAAAGGTGAGCACATAGATGCACCATACAATATTAAATTGTTGCAATTCCATTTCTACCAAAGGAAAGCTACTTTTTGAAAAATGTTTTGTTGGTTTTATGTGAGAGGTATGGTTTGTTGGAAAAGATAAAGACTGTGTTATAAAACACAGCAGGGGTGGAGAGGGGATGTGACACCTCTTCGTTGTTTTATTGCTTGAATTTGCTGCCAAGATTTTAACATGGGTGGTAGCTCTGAATGCATTGACGTCTGGCTTGTGACGTTCTCGTTTTAGTTTATTGGGTAAAAATATAAAAACATTTAACGATGCTCAACTTAGTGACATTTCAGTTATAACGCTCATATGCAGTGTTGGAAGCAGTTTCGATCCACATTTTGAATTGATAGATATCTTAACTACATGCAGCTACTCATGTAATTTGCTTGGTTCTTCAGCGCATGGTCCATTTTAGCACCATACATAGTAGGCTAACTGGCTGTTTACTCTGTCTACTGCTCTGCTGCATTGTGCTTTTCACTACATTGTGTTTATCACTTTTTTGTTTCACATGCATTCCAGTACTTCAGAGCTCCCCCGATCAAGCTTGATCACAAGTGTAATGGAGCATTTTCAGATACAGAAAATAAGTTACGTATGATTTTTTTTTTTTTAATCTGAGTTAAAGCCTAAATTAATTCTATTTAACTGCATCCAGATAGATTGGTTCTGCCCCCAAAGCTAATCTCTCAGTACCTTTAACGCAGATGCATATGGGATGATTTGCTTAATTAGATTTGTCTGGCTATAGAATTGTCCTCTTGCTTCATAGCGCTTCTGGGTTCTCTGATAAGCTTGAGGAGAAGTTTTACCTGTTTGGAAACCTCCTTTAGGGACAGTGCCAGTGAGTTCATTTACTTTTGCTTACTTATTTTGTATTGTGTTTCCAGTGCTGACAATACATATATGTGTATCACATTATAACTAACACATATTCTAAACTAATGTGTGAAAAGTAAAAATAAAAAATAAAATGATGTGATGTAACTGTAGCAATAGATCTCTTTCTACTCTTACTTTTTTCAGAGATTGGACAGAATTATTATTTGTGTAATCTACAATTATAAGAGTAGGTAAGTATCTTTCCATTTATATAGATCCCTAAATAAAGTAATAAAACCTCTTCTTATACTCAAATAGTAAAATATTTACCAATGGATACAACCCCACCCTCTCTGCAGGTGCTCGTCTACTATCTGTGAGTTTTTGTTTTTGTTTTTTTATTACGTGTAAAACATTTACAGTGGTAAGAGAATATGTGTGAACTCTATAGGATATTCTGTATGTCTGATCTAACAATCAGATCTCCATCCAAGTCCTTACAACACTTTAAGAGAACTTTATTGCAGAAAAACTACAAAAATAAAATATGCTCTTCATTTTATTCATTGAACAAAAAGATCCAACATTCAATCTATTTGTCTCAATTAAGGGGGCAATTGGAGTGAGGTGGTTTTCAAACACAGCAACGATTCTTACAGTAGGATTTCAAGAGGCGGAAACCGGCAGAGATCTGGCATTCTGAAATTATGAGGGGCAAAAACATCTCACAGGCAAACAAATGAAAGTGACCTGGTATATGGAATTGCGTGTGTGTAAACATTTACCTTGTGTCACCTGGGAATGAGTCCAACACGAATGAACAGAAGTGAATTAATTAGTGTGGCATTCTCTTTCGCACGCATGCGATGCAACCTAGACGATTGGTTGGTCAGACAGGCTGGTCATGAAAGCAGTGAAGAGAAAGTCTCTCAAATTAAAAAAATTGGATTTTTAAATGTGTGTGGTTTGCATTCCTCTGTGGAGTCTGTGGGCATTTGTGGCATTGTGAAGGTAAGAGAGTAAAATAAATCAAAGGACTCCCATTCTGTCATTGTGCATGCAATGTTCCATGTTACGTATTTATCAAGCAAGCCAAGAAATTCGTTCAACCCATTTGTAATACAAAAGGAGTAAAATATGCATTATCTCGAGAAAAAGAACGGGTAACACTTGAACACTTGTGAACCCTCTGTCATAAGCATAACATGACACTACCATAAGCAGTGGCATAACACTGCCATAACCATGATGTAATGGTGACAGTCCATGACAGCAGTGATAACAACATAATAAAATGTGCATCAAAACGTGCTGTCATTAAGAAAGCATTTCATTTCAGCTTCTGCCACACATCGTATTTTTCTCAACACAGTGGTACCTATCTGACACAATAACTAATAATATTTAGTAGTTTAGAGTGTCGAAGGAAAAAAACCTTTTCACCAGTTTGCACAGCTTATTGTATGTTTAATTAAAGTTTGATGGTTTGTTATGTTTTCTTGTTTCCATAAAACTTTTAATTTTGAACCTCCGAGCTGTTGGAGGCAGCAGACTCAGATTAATTTTCTATATCTGGACTCAAGACTTGTGGTTAAGGAGCACAATCTTGGTATGTTTGGTAAATCCATTGTAATTCACTCTCGGTTAAAATTTACGTGATATTTTCAGATGTGTTTGCAAAAGGTTATCACCCGTCAACATCATGACAAACGCACATACTATTCAGTTTTTTTTTTCAGTCTGATGTTTCAGGTTTCATGACCCAAAGCGGTGCTGGTACTGTGGATTGTGTGTCACGCCAGGGGAAGTTTATAAATTAATAAATATATGTGTGTGTATATAGTAGAGAGTAGGTAGTTAATTTAAAAGCTAAGCCGGACTGAAGAAGATGCAAAATTAAGATGGATGATGAACAGTAATACAGAGTTAGTGAGTGAGTGTTTTAAAAATCATAAATCTATATTTTATAGCAATTACAGGTCTCAACATCATTACTGTAACTTTTTTTAACATTCATTATTTACATCTTGGCATTGTAAAGAGGTTAGGGGTACTTTAAAGGCACAACTTAACCAGTATTCTTTGATCAGAGCTGAAATAGATACCTCATATTTTGTCAAATAAAATTTTAGAATGTTGTAGACTTGCCCCTTTCTTTTTTATAAATAAAGAAAAAAAGTTTTGAAAATGTATCACTCTTTTTGACATTTCATATTGATAGTTTTTCTTAGAAATAGAATCACTGTGGCTTTTGTGACATGCAAGAAACCATTGGATTGGATAACATTATACTTTAAATTCATAGTCTGGGGTTTTTATTATAGTTTGTGGCAACAGGAGGAGCCAAATCCTCCATTTTAATATCAGACATAAATTCAGGAAGAATTAGGTTCTTGTATTTTGGTAGGCAGCGCCATAAAAAAAGTAATAAAAGCTTGGGAAGCCAAGTTTGGCCTGCGGGCCATACGTTTAACATCCCTGATCTCCCTGACAGCTCTGCAGGAACTCTTTTAAAGTCCCTTTTAATTGCAAGCACCTGATTGTGGTGCATTTAACAGAATCACACTCAGATGCACCAATTAGGTCCTGGCTACTGGCGTCCCCCAGCTTGCCTGTCAATCCCAGCTGGCCTGGGTGTGTCCCGGAGCTGGTCTCTGGGTTGCGTGCCACAGCCACTCAGCTGAGGAACGCAGTCTGCTTCCTATGGCTTGGTTAGATCCTGGGCTTGTCATCCTCCGACTGTCACTGAGAGCTGGAAGACTGATTGCACGATTTGCAGAGGCAGTCCTGGTAAGGAGGGCCCAGCGTACTGTGTGATCTTTTGACGTCATGCAGTAAGGTGCAGTGAATGAGTACGCTATAGTAAAATAAGGTGCTGGCTGCTCCTATGAACTTTGCCAATACGGATCTCATTTACTGGAGTTCCAGCATTACAGGTACTCAATGAAAAAACAACAAAAAACAGTGGAAATATGCACAATGATCTGTTGAAACTTCGTATTAATGTTTTCTGTTAAAAACGGTGGAGCCATATTGGGAAATCCAGAATTTAACTCGGCTAAGACACACTTTCCTCTGATGTTCTAACTACCGCGTCAAGTAAATTGAAAATCACAAAGAAAATTGTGACATAGGAGTTTTTACATAGGGGTGCCATATTACTGTGAAAAATGTGACATGTGACATAATATTTATTGATTCATGCTTCATTGCGTTGTTATGACTGCAGTCGTAAACTTGATAAAGAGAGAAAAACAGGAAAAATAGAAGAACACTAGCTACGCTGTTTGTCATTTTCGTGTGTCACCTGATTTCCTGTATTTAAATTGTAACTGCATGATTAGAAGGCCTCTGAGACACACCCAGGCCAGAACTGACGGACAGGCAAGCTGTTCGGTAGTTTTCACTACCTTGTTTGTGCAACTGAGTGTGGTTCTGTAGATAGAACAATACTCAAGCGCTTGTAATTAAATGTGACTTTGTAAGTGAGACAGAAAGAGCTGTCGTGGGAAAAAGGTTTCGACAGAAAATTCTGTGTATTTGTTGAGCTTTTGTTGCCTTATTATTTAAATATTTTCAAAGCTGCTTACTTCGGTTTTCTTGCAGAAAGGGCATTTTTCGTAGAACATTCTACTGCTGCTGTGTTGTGTTTAACATTCTGCCAAATTAAAGGGGTAATCCAGCTCTCCTCTGTAGCTATCCCTGAGGGACCACACAACCTTTTTAGTTTCCTGTGGAATTAGTAGGCATCATAATTTTTGAGAAACTGAATAAAACGATACACAAGACTGCACAGTATTTCAGGCCCCTTGGGGATTTTAAAGGTGTAATCAATTAGGAGTGTATTTGATGTACTCAGCTCACACTGAAGAGGCAGCCTCTGTCAACTTCCTCGCTTTCCTTAAAATGTGCATTTTTGTGCTCTTGAATGTGATGATAATGACACAAATCCTTTGTATAGCTCCACCAAGTCAAGTACAGGGAGTACGCACACATTTATTTTTAACAACCCTAAGAATCCGTAGCCATCGATTGGTCCCTGTTGGGCCGAGCACTTGTTTAGCTGAGCAAGCCTGAATACAAGAGGCTTAATCCTTTAATTTGACCACTGAGAAACGAAAATGAATAAAGGTAATAATAGGCTTTAATTTTTGTGTCTATTGGTGTCTACACGGTAATTATTATTTTGCTTTGCTTTGATTAAGGCCTAGTTGAATAATAGTCTAGTAAATGACTTGACTTTATAACTGGTCATAATTAAATTGTTCTAAAAAAAACAAATTATTTTACAATCTGCCACTTAGAGTATTTAGAAAAAACCTGTCCATCACGGTGGTATTAAGCTGTCCAGCTAATGAATCAGAGTAAAGAACTACTTAACACTGCGCCATAAATATATAACAAACCAAGTTTGGAATTAAATAAGAGGAATGCTTCATGTGACAGCAGATGATAGAACTAAAACACTAAAATTATAAATGTTCAATTTAATCAGTTAAATGAAATAAATTGATCCTGAAAATATACGTATCGAGAACCATATGTCATCATCGATTAACAGCAATAAAGACTCAAGATATATCATGTTAAATCCCAAATTGCATTTTCATAATGTTGTTCAATAGTAATTCCTATAGTCATTAATTTGTTCCTGGTTCCTAGGCCAAAGATTTACATTCAGAATTCATCAGATGTTTTCATCTGCATACGCTGTTTGGTTTTTATTATCCAGCACTGGCTCTGCTGTGCTGTGATGTCATTGCACCCTTTGCCAATGGCCTAGATGAGGGTGGTAAACTGATGGGCAGCTAGTATTCACCTTCCACCTCTGCAGGGTGAAGAACTGGTGAATGTGGGGGGTGAATGAGCATCAGTAGAAAAGGCTGTTTGTCATTCTACCAGCTCATGATGGAAGTTTGCATTGTCCCCGACTGTGACAAATGCAATTCCAGCACTTTATGTGCAAGGAGTCTGTGTGGCGTGCCCAGGAAAAACAGCAGATGGGCTGCATTGTAAAGCTCTAGCATGGGGTGTTATGCCATGATTCCATTTTCTGATATGGCAGCACACAGTGTTGTATCCCCCCCACCAACCTGCTCAGGCACGCTGACTGTGGCATGCTAACCAATAGCTCTTTATCAGAATAGGAATGGTGACAGTCAAGGCACATCCGCCCATTGCCCATCTCTTAAGAAGAAACAAAACGATTCATGTGATTCACCACATTACCAGTAATGCAATTACATCGTCACAACAGTAATTTAAAGATTTTAAACATGTTTCTGTTTTAAGTCTGTGTTGGAAGGTGGTCAGTAACCGAGTATTACTATCATTTGAGCTAATTCCACCGTTGTGGCTTCAGGGTATAAACCAACTTTACCTGGAGGGAAGGGAATAACAGAAAACAAGCATTTGTTTAGAAAAAATCATTTAAAAAATCTGTGTAATAGAAAAAGATGGATGTATCATTGAGGCCCTCCTTTATGAATCTGAGCTTCGCTCAACCTAATTTAGCACAAACTAAATACTTTAAATCGTAAAGTTAGCTTGGGTAGTTCTGGTGATCAGCCACTGTCTGCTTCCTGGGTACCTTATGGCCAGCAGTGCTGTTGGCGATAGATGTAACTCTCCTCCAACCAGTGACGCTATTCTGCACCATCTGAGCAGCCTGTGGGATCTTTTAGCGATTTTGGGGTGAGTGGGTCTGAGTATGCTTCTTTGTGTAGTTGCTTGAGTCAGTGGCAGTGAGCAAAGGCAAAAGAAGTACCGGTTACCAATTACGAGGACTTTTCACTATAAACCGGCCTCACAGGAAGGTCCACTGTCCCTGCGTCAGAATTGTAATACATGGGAGTGGAGCCTCACATCTGAGATGCTTTATATTTACCCTACTTTCCCACCGGCCATTCAAACCGGTCAGCTGGGATACTCTTAAGACTTATAAGATGGATTTGAGACCAAGAACAACCCTTTCTGGACCTTTAATTTCAAAGCGCTGGAACATCTACTCCTTTCAGACGCCTATCTGCACATGTACAGATGCAGGCCTGGCTACTGGTCAGGTTGAGTCTGTCATGATGTCCTATTGATATGCATCTCATCATTTTCCCTCATGCCACACATTGCTACCTCTCCTATAAT
The DNA here is from genome assembly GCA_025775045.1 of Hiodon tergisus. NCBI lineage: Eukaryota > Metazoa > Chordata > Actinopteri > Hiodontiformes > Hiodontidae > Hiodon > Hiodon tergisus. The sequence continues at coordinate 12,867 of JAOVYW010038149.1, read as the reverse complement.
AAGCAAAGCTCAGAAACACCTCATCACTTTTTTCGGTATTACAATCTTCCCTGCAACGGCAACTGACCTCTCAAGTTCACTTCCAGATGTACCTGCCTGTTCCAGAACTTAAGGTTCAGACAAAACGCATCTGAATGTTCCAGAACATCTTCCCCTTTTTTGCTGGACAGCTACAAAGGACGTGTCACTAGGAAACAGCGTTACCTAGCAACCCCCCCTACCCCCCCTACCCCCCCACCCGCTGAGACAGCAGGACAGAAAAGTACCTGGCCCGTCCACTGTTTATAACCACTACAGACGATCAATAGTTGTGTTACTCACTCCTTGTTTTGTTATCAACTGCTTGGTATATTGAATATTGTCTAAATATTCTCACTATTATCATTAGTAGTACCTTTTTTATGGTTTTGAATAATCTAAACATTATTTTGAAATTTGTTTTTCCACAAATTGTGCTCTACTCAATGAAAGTCAAAAAACGGTAATTTTCCCAAATCATTATAAAAGTAAAAACATTTCTGGCTACACTTACAATAAGTAGCATAGCCACAAAACCAAATGTCTGCAGTTATATGGCTTTAACCCTACCCATCCTAGAAGCTGTTGCCCTTGTCCTTTATAACAGCCTGAACAATCTGACATCTGTATCTCCCCTGGGGATCCTAGGAGCTTCTTATAGATCCTGGGTAGCTCACACCTCCCCCACACCGCCTGTCCCACCCCCTCTAGAGAGCCTCACTCTTTTGTGTCCACCATCCCCAGTGGTCCTCTTCCTCTCACCACCATATCAAGTTTTTGGCCTTTCGTTTACTGCAGAAAGGACCTTTTTTTCTTTTAGCCAGAGTTAGTTAATATATACAAATGTATATAGCTTTTTGGTCTCTTTAACGTTCCAGTTTAAATAATCCTTTACTGGATTGGTGTTTTCAGTCTATGTATACAGCACACACTGTTTACTTTATGCTGCAATTATCCGTGAGTTATATGCGGCTACATTGTTTTCCAGATCTATCTATAATCATTTTGTTTTGTCTTATAGGCATGAAGGCTTTATCAGAAAAAAATGAGTACACATTGCTTTTTCATTCGTTCACACACGTGTGCATATTACATAAATGCTAGGTATGATTCTTAAGCTTTGTTTTATGGTTATCAATTTCCTAAATGGAGCCAACCCCTGCAATAGCCCGCTTTTCAATCTGTTTCCAAGGCAACCATTAAGTCAAGTAATGAATGCCCAACGTCCGAGTCTGCCACAATGCACTTTAGATCTTCTCCACTTCCTACTTTTATCATGTTTTATTGTGCAACACAACAGTTACAGAAAATGTTTGGACATTATCTGGGAGAAACTCTTTTCTATGATTATTCTGTGATCCGTGTCCATACGATCTCTCTCCATACCTGTGAAAGACTCACTTTTTTTTTTTTAAATCAACATACGTATACAATTCCACGCTGTTGTAATGCGTCATCAGCTGTGTTTCAATTCCTGTGGCACCCTGAAATCCTGTGTGCGGGCATTCGATTATGTCCAGTATTGTTTCCAATTTGTTCAGTGTCCCATACTGCCGTGCCACCAGAACGTAATGACTGGTAAATTATACTGTCAGGAGGATTGAATGACTTCATTTCCCATTACACCTACCCTCATCGCTATACTTAAGGCACCCTGAGTTATCATAGATGCATGTCAGTCATATGTACTAAACATGCAACTACGGTTGACTGTTCATCACTGGTCCATCATTAGTAGCACTCAATCATAAATTGGCCCTCTTGCAATAGTTTCATTTATATATATATATATATATATATATATATATATACGGGGACAATAAAGGAAAAACCAACATCAAGTGTCTCAGTAAAGTGTTAGGCCACCACCAGATGCCAGAACAGCTTCAATGCGCCTTGGCATAGATTCTACAAGTCTCTGGAACTCTACTGGAGGGATGTAACACCATTCTTCAAAAATATATTTTGTTTTGATGAATGTTGTGCAGAGCGCCGTCCACAGGTGTTCAATTAGGTCGAGATCTGGTGACTGCAAAGGCCATAGCATTTGATTCGCATCATTTTCACACTCATCAAATCATTCAGTGACCCCTTGTGTGGATGGGGGCATTGTCATTCTGGAATCCCATCAGGTTAGAAATGTTTCACATTTGTAGACCAATCCGTTCGGTTACCGCTTTTTTCCAACTTTTTTTATCGCCACCTGTAATTAGTTCCTCTCTTCGGTGGAACAACTGACAACATGGATCAATCAAGAATAATTTCCTGTGAAATCTCCTACTTCAGTTCAGTTTTTATTTCCCCCTTGCCTACCAAATGTACTTATTCAAAGTGACAATAAACACAGCATTGCAAATGCAATATACAGAGAGATCTTACTGCCAGGGCAGTGCAAGAGAAATGCCTTTCCCAAGGTTACAACAGCTGTGGTCCTGCTTGGATCTGTGCTGTCTACCTTAATGACTTTTCATTTACTCTTTTCACTTTCTTAACAATTATGACACCTGCTGCCCATAGGCAGATTTTCTTTCTCAGATGTAGTAAGTCCTAAATGCAGCCGTGCCTGGGAGACCAGTTGTTTGAGAAAAACAGGAATATTTTTGTGGTTTTAGGTTAGAAGCGGCCAGCCTAATTATTGAGTATCCCTCTCTGTGGGACCGTCAATGTATCGCATCCGGAGACGGCATTAGACAGTGACAGTTCTTTTTTTAATTGGGATCATAAACACTCATATTTTGTCTTTTTCAAATTCATAAAAAGTTAATACAAGTGTACTTTGTATTAACAGTGTTAAATGCTGCCTGTAGACACACCCACAGGCAATATTGGGGATACCCCCCCCCCCCCCAGTCGGGCATCAGATTCTCTCCAGCCTTTAAGGACACGTCCTATCCCACGGTCAGTTTGATGTTTTGTTTTGTTTTCTTCTTCATCCAGACTATGGGCCTTATTTTGGATATCAAAGCGCTATGCCCTAATGCAGGCACTAGGCACTGGCGAGTTGAATGTGTGTCCAAGCCGACGTTGAAATAGTAATAGTCAGAACTAACGCAAAGGGTTGGCTTAAACTGTCAATCAGCTTGTAGGCAAGGTAAGGATGCGGTCACATGACAACCAATAACAAACTTTCTTCCCTTTAAGAGGCAATGCAATTTGTGAGATGACAAGCTGCTGCTTTCTAAATGGCAGAGGATGCATTTCAAAGGTTCAGCTGCATGATTTCCGATTCCCCCTAGTCCTGCAGTGCACTATGGACAAATAGTAGACACATACACTGTTCACTCCTGTATTATGCATAAACGCACTTTTGGAGTGTTTTTGTTTTGGGGACCACGTACAATTAAAACATTCATGATTGAACTTGCAATACTTTCAATGTGTTTAACTGAAGCTATTTATATCAATAGTGCAAAAAATTAAGAAAGACAAACAACAATAATACAAACTTTAGAAAATCAGCACCGGTGGTTGGATGTTCTCATTGGTTGTGTGGTGAGGAACATTCTATTCCATAATTCTGTGGGCTGTGTGACAGCTTGAATATGACATTCACAATAGCAGGGTCAAGATAGCTTTTTTTAGTGTCTCGAACGGGAGGAGAGGTTTCGGCAACACCCTGGCACGGCATAAGTGTCGGTAGCCCATAAAAGACATTGCAATGCCATGTCAATTCCAATACATTGGCAGGGCGTTGCCTGTAAATATATAATGCAATTTTATTTAAAAGCTATTCAATTTAATTGCTTTATTACATTTTACTTTTGAGTTACTTAGCAGACGCTCTTATCCAGAGTGTTGCACATAACAGCCAAAGTGCGACGTTGGATAGTGACCCTGTTGAAAAGTGCTGCAAGAAGATACAGAGATAAGTGCTACTAAGGAGATAACAAAATCCCAAAACAGGACTATTGAAACATAATCTGCATAATAATTTCACTCGATACAATAAATGAGGTAGAAATACATTAGAGAGGTATTGCCAATGCATTAGAGGGGTCTTGTTAACACCAACACCCTGCCTTAGTTTCTAAAACAGAAGAAAACTGACTGTGGTATATAAGAAATTAAATGTAAAACGTTTCAACCAAAATGCCTGATAATGAATTTTAACCATATTTAATTGGCAATATGTACTAAATACAATGGTTAAAACAATTTATTTTCTTTTTTTCCCCCACCAAGACCAAGTTTTCACAAAGATCAATTACTAAAAGCTCTCTCTTGCAATTTACATATCATTTTTTTCCCCCAGCACACTGGGGATACATTATCTGTGCTATTCTTCTTTAATGTATTTAAATCCAGGGGGCAAGCACAACAGTCAGTATCACATGAATCTGTGGTTGCTAACATTTTAAAAAAAATTCTTTCACATCATTGGCTGTATTCAGAACGGAACTTCAGGTCTGATTAATTTTTCTCCCTATTAAAAATATCCGCCTTAAAACCGGTGACCTCTGATGACCTGACTTCAGAAACGGCTCGTCTGGCACCACATCTAAGGACCCTAAGGCTGCCCATTAGGTGCTGTTACAGTTAAGCTGGCCAGCGTAGAACTTCCAGGAAACCCTAGAAAATTTATCACATTAAAACAAGTGGTGAAAAAAGTGGAGAAATTAAGGGGCACGTACATTTGTTTCTCTGCAAGCTGTTTTCGGTAGTTGGGACTTATCTTCCCAGACAGTTTGAAATGCTATTCAGTTCCACTGTTGTGGAATTATACATGTGCTACTAAAAAGATCTATAAAAATATCTAAAATGAGGTCCCAAATGCATTATGCCCGACTCTCATTTTATCTTGGTAAAATATTATGAAACACTTGGAAATGTATCAGATGAAAAAGTGGCTTATTTTTCATAGGACCGCAGGCTTTCCATTGCGCTACACATTTTTCAGTGCCGTAACCTTGCTGTTTGTGCATTGTCATTGTCGCACGCGGCACTCTGTCATCATTTAAGTTGAAGAAAGGCAGGTTTCCTTTTAGGAATGGCTTTCTATTATCTGATTAAATGTTCAGCTAATAAACCTAGTGGTCTGGAGAGTAATTGATTGAAAGTGTGATACATTTTACTTCCTTACCCTGGAGGTTGACTATTTAATTTCACATTTGGTCTACCTGAAAAACCTGCTACACAGAGAGGGAAGACTGCCAGTACCTGCATAGTTATGTCATAGATCATCAATCATTTAATCCTTTTTACCTAAACAAATATTTAAACAATTAGTGTTTTAACTAATTTAACTAATTTAAACTATTTAGGTTTTTTGTGCTGAACATGAACTATGTGTTATTACTCATTAATTCCTCATTGTAGTCTGATGAAACAGCATAAAATATTGTTTAAAAGATTCACATTCTTTCATAGCCTTTATGAATAATGTAAATGTTATTTTCTGCTCAAATAAATGGTGCTGTGTAAAATATGCAAAGCGACAACATGTTTAACACATAATAGTATGTTCCTCTCATTCAGTGCATTCATTGTGTTCGCAAGAACTGTTACCAGAACACAAACAAGAACGGGGCCGTGAGGCAAACAAGCCAGAGGCCTGTTTATTTTCCACTGATTGAAGAGAATTGGAAAGCGGCCGTGGACCACAGAAAAACCAGAAAAAAACACAAAAGCAATGACCACTGCATGAGCCATGTTTGGCTTCACAAATCAGAGGATTGAGAGGCGGTGGAGTTACATGGATCTGTCAGGGGAAAATCCAATGCCCGTAGGCAATGTACTCCCCATCACGGCAGCTTCTCAGAGTCCCAGCACAGCCAAGTGCTGAATCCTGTTCAGGACAGGAGTCTGGCCACTCCCTGCCCATGGTGCTGCACACTGTGCTTAACCTCGGTTTCCGTCCGCCCCTCCAACATTCCCTGGCTCCACTGGCACTTACGAGTGTTTTCTGCTTTGGAACTGCAAAGGTCTGGCAGAATGTTAATTTATGAAAACTCTAAAGGAAAAGTAAATGGCATTAGTTGAAATACTCCAATCCCTGATCTCAGCGCAGCTGTTCAGCATATCAGGTGAAAGTCTCCTGCTAAGATGTGTGTTCATGGTTTAAACACTCTGCCCGCCAGGCCCAGTCCTCCATAACCTTGTCTCCTGACGCAACTGTCCATGAAAACACTTTACAATCCATGTTCCGCTTCCTCCTTCCAGAGTGGCCTGTGACAAATGTTGTACTGGACTTTGAAGGACTTGAGATTGACTTTGGGGAGGACAAATACCACGTATTTCACGGTCACACTTCCATTTCTCACTGGATACGTGAATGTGTTTAGGCTGGTAACTCTACACGGGACAAGGTATTGTGCTTCATAATGTCTGGTTTGTCCGGCTATACTTTCAAACTAAATAAAACAATCAATTTCATCTTTCAACAGTGTTCTGGGACTCCCCCCAGACAGAGATATGTAGCGTGCTGTGTTTGCAAATAGATTTAGGCAGGATTGGTGTCCTCTGTGATTCTGCACACTTTCAAACTGTTTTCAATAATAATAACAATAATACTTATTATTATTATTATTATTATTATTATTATTATTATTATTATTATTATTATATTCTTTGGTGATCATTTTGGTTTTTTATTTGTTTCACTGGAAATTTTATTTTAAATCAATCTAACAGCCATTATCTTTCAGGGGTGCACATTATATTGGAAAAAAGCTATTATGTCTGTTTACAGTTGGTAGTGTGCAAACACCCTGGGTACCAGCTGATGACGGACAATGCCAAGTTCACTTGAATCCATGTGATGTGGAATTATCTGATTCAGCTCTGCAGTGCCACAAATATCCGTTGGTTTAGCTCCATAGCCCTTGGCAGGTCAACTTGTGCAGCTGAAGCACTTTCTATACAGAAAAGGAGGGAATGAGATGTGTGATGGAGTAGGAGGACAAGGCTGAATTGCATAGGTTTTATTGTTGCAAGTTAATTGTTGCTTTTGTTTAATTAATGTAATGTACAAAAAATTAAGTTAATTGGTATTTGATTGGGCACCGTAGCAGGGGAAGCGGTGCCCTGCCCTGTAAGACCAGCCAGCCTGATACTAGGCTTTCATGCTGATTGCCAACAGTCCTCAGCTGATTGATTCAGATGGGGCAATGGTCTTCTCAGCAAAATCAGGAAAGGCTGCTAGCTAGTTATGTTGGGAGGAAGGGGGGCTGGGATACCAGAGGCAGATCAACAATTTTAAAGACCATCTTTTTAATAGTAATTATTTACTATACAATACGAGTTTTGGTATGGCTAACAATATTAGTTTAGTATGAATAAATATTTTTTGGTTTGTCACACCAATATGTCCAGCATCCCCCTGTGTGATCACTTACAAGCTGCAACACCAGGAATTAATTAGAATGAATCAGAATACGTTCTCCCCTTTTAGTAAAGGTCTACTGAAAATGTGCGATCAAAGCAGATGGCCTGAAATTGATGAAATTTCTATATGAAGGTTGCCAATGCGACATTATTGCAGTAACCACAATCGGGGAACACATTGTACATTGTTATGTCGTCTGTATCGTGTTTACAGTTTAAGGTTGCAATGAATCTTGTGTGAAGGTTAAACTGAAGACAAATTTCCTCCTTGACTACAAATAGCATGTAATTAAAAAAAAGAAAATAACTTTATCAGAATATGTACATTTGCTACTAATTTGACATAAATAATTTCAAAATGCTAGACTCTAACAAAAATCTGGCTTTTAAATGTCACATATCACTTTCTAGAAACTCCTGCAATTTTTATTAGTTAGCTTCTGTTTTCAGATCCATGTACTAACCAAGACGTGATTTAAATGAGTGAATTAATTAATTAATTTCTTCAGTCAGAAACTAACCTGTGTGATAGCCTTGCCTTTTATGCATTAGGCTTGGTTGCGAAAAGAAGATAGCCCTTTCACCTTTGCCATTAATAGGTCAAACATTGAGCATAACAAGTCAACTCAGCACTCAGTAGTTGACCACATGCAGAGTGTGTAACGGCAGTTACTAGCACCGGGCTAGAAAAAAACAACTGATCCAGTCTAGGTCTAATGAGGGCTTCACTCACCTCAATCTATCCTGTGATGTGACATAATTATTACTGAAAGGCACCCCGTGTAATAATGTGACGTATATGCCATTATGTTCTATCCGTTCACTTAGAGTCAACCTGCCTGTCATTTACATTTTCTACTACAGTATTGCCCAATAAAAACTGAGCAGAATGCTCAAATCTAGCGCAATAAAACTGCCAACCCAATTGTGTCTAAGTTCCAGGCTCCTGTAGTTTCACAGTTATTTTCAGTTTTCTTCATCTCCATGGGCATTTTCACATCCCAAAAATGTTCTGCAGGCAAGAACAGCCAAAATACCTTTCCAGCACTTCTGTGAAATGATTTGCATGCCAGTTAGAAACCCTGGTTTGTGATTGAAATTTGCAGGGTTAATTCACAGTGCTATTGATTATCACATTGTCAGCTTCCTTGTTGATTCCTCAATTGCTTTACAATCAGGGAAATGCTGGAATGCCTTTGCAAGAGGAGCTGAGTTTTCCTATTCCGTAATGAAGTTAGCAGATTGTGTGGGAATGGTGAAACAATTACAGAAAGTGCCCTTGAAAAGCAATTCCCACTGGAAAGGCTCTGAAACGCCCTTGAAAACCAGCTCCCTCTGAAAACATTAAAATGCACAAGCTCTCAAAAATATCAGACAGATCACCTTGAAAATCAAGTGTCTGAGATAATATATATGATCCTTGAATATGGAATAGTAATGCATTATAGCTCAATTTAATTTTATCCCCCCACTTTCTTAAGCTTTGCTGCTATTGCTCGATGAAGAAGTCCCACACTTAGTGAAATATGTATCTATGCTATTCTTCACCAGAGGTTAGGATGTATTTTAAACAGTAAGAGAGAATTATGATGAGTCTCTGCGAGTCTTTACCCCAGCATTGGCAGTGACCGTGAGCCTTTGGTTTTCTTTTGGGGATGTTGGAGAGGGTCGGTTCTGAGGAGAGTGCGCTAGGCTTTCATTATTCCCTGTTTCTATTAAAAAATTCAGGGGAATGTGTATAATAATATATATCTGTGTGACAAATCCGGACATTTTTATTTATTTAATTTTTATGATCACCTGCTCTGAAAAACCACCGCTGTAAGACTTGACAGTGTGGAGTGCGTAAAGAGAATGTACAGGCGGGAAATCATCACTGCAGGACATTCGGGAAAGCTGGACGGGTAGAATGATTTTACTTTCACACGGTTAGCTATTTGTTCACGTGGTTCAAATTTTGCAGGGTTTCTTTCCACTGATATTGACTATCTTCATGTTGTCGTCTGTCTGCCCCAAAGACCACTGTCTTCCTTCTGTATCTCATTCTCAGACAAAGAAGAAAAACCTGAGGGGAACGAGCATTATATTATATTTAATACCACCCCCCCCCCCATCCCGCCATTTGGATAAATACTGGAATACTAACATTAAGAGGACCAGCTTTTTTTCGTTCACTAATGGAATGAATAGATCACATGGTAAAATGTTAGGCTGTAAAATCTGTTTCAGAAAGTGCCTTTGAATATCGATTCCCAGAGGAAGGGCACTGAAATGCCCTTGAATGGCAGCTCCCTCTGAGCACATTAAAATGCTCACTCTAAAAAGTGTGAGACAGAGATGCTTCCAAGATGTTCTATGACCAGTAAACAATGAATGGCAACTGAATATACAGTCTTGATCAAGTTGATTAACGGCACAAAGGATTTCTTAAGGATTTTGTAATTGAATCCAATTGAAATAAAAAATAGTAACCGATAACGATGAAGTCATAAGATCCTTATCCACTTGGAGATGTTTTTGTCTGCCGGTATTGTTTGAGTCAAGCTGCTTGGACCCTGTTCCTGCTGTGTGAATCTGCAGATCAATGGGCCTTGATTCAGTACAGAAAATTTTAAACAGGGCAGTGAGTCACACGCTTAGCGAGATATTTCTGAATGATGTTCTTCGACAGAGGTTAGGATGCATTTGAAACAGGAAGGGGAGCTATGGTGTTCTTTGAGTGTTAACCCCTCCACTGGCATTGACAGTGATCCCTTCAGGGCACACTGTGGTTCTGAGGATAGGCCTCCAGTAATCCATATTTCTGTTTCAAAAGTCCTGTGAATCTTTAATTAAGGCTATCATTCCCAGGTGTATGTAACTTTCCAGCACTGCATAATATGCCCATATATCTTTTTAATCTGGTACATATGTTTTGTGATGACCTTGTACCTCCTCTAAAGAAGCAACATTTCCCAACTGTCCACAGGTCATCACTGCAGATGAGGTGGTCGGGTGGAACGGAGTGGGGGACCAACATTTTCTGCTGATTTATGGGTATTAAATTTATGGGTGTCAAAATGTATAGGTATAGTTTTTACTTGGTCATTTTCTCACGGGTAGATAGTGAATGGAGCTTTTTGGTGCATGCATGCCACTGTTCAGTAGCTGTCCACAAATACGTTGTGAGCTGAAGTCAGTTGGTGACAGTTCTTTGTTTCCCCATTGTGTATGTACGCTGGGAAATGGTGTCTGGAAAGTGCGGTTATGATGGTGGCTCTTGACCCCTTGTTACCTTGTCTGTAAATCCATTGTAATTTCGTTAAGCTCCCTAAAATGAGGATGCAAACAGTTAAAGTATGAGGACACCACATCCTTCAGACTTTCTCCAGTTTAAGATTGTCACAGACCGTGTGCACTGTGTGATTTTCCAAAATGTTTCTGCATGCTGTTTATCAAAATTGAATGTAAATAGTTTTGTCACCTCACTGAACTGATTTCCTTAAGAGCTGTTTTCTCTTTGGAGCTCCTCTAATTTATGCAAGGTTACATCAAAGGCTAGTGCACTGATGATTCTTATTTGAAGTCTGCTGTGCTGCTGTCTTTAGAAAGAAGCCACCGTGGTTTTTTTGTGAGCGTGCTACTGGGATACAAGGGAAACTTGAAAGTGTGTACGCATCTAATATAAGATAAAATGTTTGGTGTACATGTAGTTATTGTTCTACAGCAGTTTCTTAATGCTACAATGTAAAATAATGTTGTATATTCATTTTTTTTATTTGAAAGATATAACATATATCATACAACAACAAAGAACATGCAACAGACAGTATTTATTTAATGGTTGTTACATTAATTATATACATGGGTGATGAAGTGGTAAAGACATGTACGACTGTAATGTTTTGTCGTAAGTAAAGTTTGCTACAGTTTAAGTTCCTTATGAACGCAGAGTTTAGTCTAAATAATTACCATATTACCAATTGCTAGCTTTTTATTTTTTCTACTGCGTCATACAAGACAACTAACCCCCCCTGGAACTTTCTGCAAACAAATGTGGCCTCAGCTGGCAATCGTGGTAGTAAAGAAAAAGCAATCAAGGCTGGGAAAGTAAGGGCTGGTACTAGCCCTTTCAAGTAGCTCATATCCTTTCATCGATGGGTTGAAAGTAGATTCTCTCTTCCAGAATTTGAGAATCGAATGCTTAGAAAAATCAGGTTAGTTGTACTTCAACCTTTTATCAGTGAAAATATAAAATAAATATACACTACTATACGAACGAGAACTGAAAACTAGAATGAAAAAAGTTAGTGCTCAAAGAATTACAATTTTTAATAAATGGCATTTTGTAATTTCACAAAATGCCATTGTGATGTTACATCGGGCCCCAGCTCCACGTGCGGTTTCAGGGTGGGCCTGGCCAACCAAATCACAAGCCTGGCCCCTCCTAGCCCTTTGCCTTAACATGGTTGCCAAGTCCCATAATAATAATAATAACAATAATAAGCAACTTTGGGTTTGTTATTGTCACTCAAAACTCCATCAGTCGCTCATGGTTAATATGCAATATCTATGGCAATACCTCAACGCCATGTCAGCTGAATGGACAGTATTACAAAAATCAATGCCCTCGCCAAATGAAACTTTTGACTGTTGTCTACATTGAGCCAATTCTTTTAGCTTTATGATGTTTGCCATAAAGTTCGATGTCGTAGCATGAAAATTTAGGGGCACTAATGACAAAACTGAGCACTGAATGTTTTAACCTGAAAAAAACCTTTAAAGGAGGTTTGTTTTAACCATAATTGCTTATTTATTTTGGGATCGTTGCATCCAGACATTGGATTTTCTCACCATTATGGATGACAGACGAATGGGATTAAAATTTCGGGCTGGTTACCAAAAGCCTTATTACTCTGCAAATAAATGTTCTGTGTTAATTTATGAAGCAGACGCATCGATGTGTATGTAAGCACTGTAGTTCCGACACTTTTTAAATTACGACGTGTTTGCTGACACAGGGAAGTTGCGTTTATTAACTAATTTATCATCTTACGAAATAAAACACTCTGTTCCCCGCAATCTAGACAAGAGTATGTTAGAGCCCCTTCATGAACTTTCTGGTGTCTCAGACATTTAAAAAGCAATGTCAATATTTATTTTTCCAGAGCCTTATCCACTGCCTGCAAACACCTGTAAGGGTACACGGGACTATTTCCAGTATTGACAAAGAGCAATGTGCAGTTTTTTGTTCTGTCGGTTCTTTTTCCGTAATAGACTGATTGATCAGAAGATAAGCAGACGCTCACTCAATTGTGTTGCTTTATTCGAAAAGGAAGCGGGCGAGCACACCCTCACATACTCCATCTGTTTTATTATTAAGATGACTTTACATGCTTTTCATGATAAAATTATAAAATATATGGAAATTAGAGACATATATATATAGTCTATTTGATATATAGTCTATGAGAGACATATATATATATAGTCTATTTAGTTTTCTTTTTTTATTTAGACTTGTATTTGAACTGGTGTCATGGTCTC
>JAOVYW010038107.1:15677-27274 GCA_025775045.1 Hiodon tergisus | reverse complement strand
CACACACACACACACACACACACACACTCACTCACACACACACACACACACACACACACACACACACACACACACACCAAAGGTACAGCTAAATTAAAAAGAAGAGCAAGCACATCACGCCCAACAACAACAAAGGGAGGAGGCAGCGACCTCACCAATATCCCTCCTCCAGCCAATTATCCATCGCCTGGGTGCTTAATGCGGACCACTGTCCACACAGACATGCTATTCGTCATACTGCATTTGAAGAGCAAGGCATTGGAGACTAAGGTGTGGGTCTGAGCAGCGTATAACACATAAGTGCACGCCCCCCCCCCCCATTGCATTTGAGGGGAGGATCTGAGTAGCGTATAACACATAAGAGCACGCCCCCCCATTGCATTTGAGGGGAGGGTCTGAGCAGCTTATTACAAATAAGTACACGCCCCCAATTGCATTTGAGGGATGGGTCTAAGCAGCTAATTACTCATAAGTGCACACCCCCAATTGCATTTTAGGGGAGGGTCTGAGCAGCTTATTACAAATAAGTGCACGCCCCCCATTGCATTTGAGGGGAGGGTCTGAGCAGCTTATTACAAATAAGTGCACGCCCCCCATTGCATCTGAGGGGTGGGTTTCAGCAGCGTATAAGTGTACGCAGCACTAAGGCACTTCCAGCAACAGGACGCGGATGGTATAGTTGATAGTCTTTGACCGCCCCTGACTTCTCTGTAGGCACCCTGTCCTAATGGCACGGCTTAATTGTCATGCATTGATTCATTACCACCCACTGGGTGTACTATAATCTGTTTAAAGGCACTTAGTCATGCACACAGAGTCCTTGCCCCTCTCAGTTCAAAGGGACTCCATCACCAGGGAATTAAAATCTGGATCTGATTGCAGCCTTAATAAGCCCCTTTTTCATTAAAGATGTGCTATCCATTCCCCTCAATTGTAGCAACAACAAAAAGGGAACATCATATTTGAGAGACGCGGGCGTTTTGGGCCACACTTTATAATGACCTTGAGAGTTAAAACTGCAGCGCGTTTACCAGCTTGCAGACTGCGCTCTGGTCTCTGCTCCCACATCTCCTCCTCCAAGGGGCCAAAGACAAGGGATCACTTTCCAGAGAGTAGCTTTTAAAAAGCAAGAAGAAGCTGCCAGGAAACTGCTGATAGCATCACTCGATGGGTTGGGATCGCTTATAAAAAAATCCAAAACCAGCTAGTATGACTGAACTCTATACATCAACCGGGCTAGAGCAGCTCTGGGGCACACCGTCGCCTTTGAATCTAAACTCCAACATATCAGTAATTCAAAACATATGTGCACACAGAAAAAAAAAAACGAAAAAAACAGGGCATTCAGAGTGGGGCAGACAGCAGTGTTCAATACCACTGATTTCTGGAGATTGTGTTTTATTTTTATTTTTCAAAAAGCACCCTAATCAAATAAGTAAGGCTGTGATTAAAACTGAGGCAAAATATTAACAGGTCCACATGGGAAGACACTGACCATGAACAGGATAAGATTCTCCATGCCGTGGAGCAGTTACATAATCTGGGTAATTCGGCACGTTTTGAATGTCAAACACAAATAAAAGCATCCTATTTTTAGCATGCTCCGCAGGGGCAAATGCAGAGTGTGGCGCCTGGCTTCCCTCGCTCATACTCATACTGTCAACGTCCTGTTAACGTTCCCCCCTAACGTGCACCTTCTGCATACAAACAAGAGGCCGGAGTGGCTGGGTTTTCAAGTGGCGTTAAAAGGGCAGTCTCGCAAACAGGAGGCGGGCGATGCAGCGAATCTGATAAACAGGTGCCAGCTTTGAGTCCGCCCTCTAGGCTCCGCCCAAAATTGTCTTTAACACAAACAAGCCAGTGTGTAAGTGGGTAGCAACTTCTAGCAGTATTCAGAAATACGGGTCATGTAAGCATTAGACTAGAAGCATTGCTGAACAGATTTCGTCATTGATTAAAATCAATTGTAAAATAAAAGTTAAAGTAACCCAGCTATAAAATAGGCACCTTTGATCAGGTTGCAACAAACAACATATTAAAAATGATATTAGTGTAGCATTAACACTATTTTCAGCACTCATTTTCTATTTCAAGCATAATTGTGAACATTAAGGACATGAATTTAAACTTAAATTTTATATTTACTGCAACAAAACTTCTGATTAATTAAGTTGGAGGCTAATTAATTAATTCACTTTCATTTAATCGGGTTGGAGTCCAACTCTTCTGTTGACCAAGCAGGGCCCCCCTTCAAACAATGCAATGATTTTTACATTGAAATGAGTTTGATTCAAAGCTATTTTTGCATGATTTTCTTGCTTAGTTACAAAACTAATCATTAAATCCATGATTAAATCCATGTATATTCTGCGACTGTTTCAATAGTATAAACATTTCAAGCTCAATGGCAAAATGTAAAGTTATTACTGGTGAAGCTCACATTAGTGCCAAATATACCCTGGGCCAAGACCAATGTCTTTAGCCCCATGAATCATATTGCACACGGTCAATTATTGGTCTAAGAAGCAGCGTTTGGAAACAGCAGGGCTGGAGAAGGATACTTGGCAGTCACCCAGACCACTTCCAACATCTAATACACAACCATTTCAGATTTACGAAGTTACTGGTTTCGTCAGCAGGTTGCCATCCTATTTTCTACTGTCAGTATGCCTCCAGTTCAGGAAGTTTGAAATGTGCGACAATTTCATTATAATACAAAGCACGCCTTGGACACATTTCTCCCTGGGTTTAGTCGCCTCAGCGAGCTACTTTATTACTGCAGAAATAAAAATAAAGCTGGCACACAAAACTTTTCTGCTAAGGTCCAAACACTTATATGTGTTGCACTAAAAAACATAAAACCATTTATTACAGGCCTCGCGTGCAGCCAAAAGGTTGGTAGGGTTTTGATGCACTTGAAATTTTAGTCTTGTAAAGATTGTTAAAGTTAAAATGCGTTAAAATGAGGTTGAAGTTGCATGGGGGGAAACCAGCCGGTCCTGGGTTACATTAACGGTTTAATAGGAGAGTTCAGCCCAATTTGCTGTGTGTGTGTGAGAAGCCGGCAGCGAGTGGTACACTTTCAGTACGCTCCTTTGTGAACCCTTCCCATTAGCTTGCCTTTAGCCGAGTGTCAGAGCTCTACTGCAAATACAGCCGCGGATATGCATCGGCCAGAACTATTTAATAAAACATGAAATGTCAAATCCCTTTGGAAATATAATTCCGCAGGAGGACCTTTCCGCTTGTTTGCCAGTCGGAAGGCCTCCATCAGGGGCGCGGAGAGCGGGCCAACCAGAGAAGGAATTTCAATGAAGCGGCTTCCTGTCACCTTATCTCCCACTCCTCTCTGTTCCTGTCATTCAGTCCCTTCCCAGTGCACACTGCAGCTGTGGCCCCTCTTCCTCTGTGACTTCCGCCACCCCCCCAAACCCGTGCTCCAGCAGGGATTGGGTTGAGCAGGCTGGTGATGCTTTCTGGGATGTCGCGGCAAGCAGGAGTGTGGCTCTCATCAACCCCCAGGGTGATAAAGAAGCCCGCCCCTTAATCCACACCCCAGTCCTCACCCCCTCAAAAATGGAGGTAATTCACGATAAACGTCAATCTGTTTAGTATCATTGGTATCAGTCCGACAAGTAAAATCATCCTCTATTAGTACTTATTTCACACATTTCCTCTAATCTCTACAAGGTTTATGCAACTATCATTAGATTAAACATCTAGCCGAAAGAGTGCATTATGGCCGTCATAGAATCATATAGAAATGAACCACAATACAGATTAGGGGCAAAACATGATCCTATCAGTTTTTGTCCCCTATCAGGCTGTCGCTATGTGTGTGTACAGCTAGGGAGGGCAATGGTCATCATCCAAGGTTGCCTGACAGCCACTTGGTGGGAAAGAGCAAAGTTAGTAAAGTTGTTATCAGGAGCTCCGAAGGTAGAATGTCAAGCCTTCCCCAGGATTAAACATTGCAAAAAGACACAAAATATAATGAGACAAAATCAATCATGAGCACGAGGATGCTGGCTGACTACGCCCGCGCCACGAGGGTAAACCCAACGACCGCTGGTCGAGGAACGAAGGGAAAAGGCCATTAGGAGGCTGAGGGCTTATTTATCCAAGTCTATTCATAGTCGGGCTGTGAGGCAAGGACACTAACTCACCATTTTCTAAAGCGGGTGAAAGAAGAAAAAAACCCATATATATATATATACACACACACACACACACACACACACACACACACACACACACAGAAATAAAGTTAACTTTATTCCAGAGAGGAAAAAAACTGAGTAGTTTTCTTTTGTTTCGCCTGATTGGAAAGACATTAGATAATACCGCTAAAACATAAAGACATTAATTAGGGCTACCACTGACGCGTTTACCTGCTTTACAGAAGATATGAGTTAAAGTGAAAATATATCCCTGGGATATACCACCAGTAAGACGGAGAAGTTGCCAAGTGGAAAGCATTCAGTGCACACATTGCGGCCGGCCCTAGCGGCGCGAGTTGTGACATAACCGCTGCCCTCTGGAGCCGGGGACTAAATCGAGACCAGAAGACTCTTAAAAGTTCACGACGGTTCACCCCTGGCAAGCGGCACCCCATGGGGTTATAAGAAACCCGAGGATTAGGAGCGCTTTCCCCCCGTGCCCGAAAATGGCTGTGAAAACGACACACAGATCGCAGTTGATCGTTTTCCATCTCAAATCGCACTAAATTTGCCAAGCCTTCAATTACTTGCAACAGAGGTTGGTGCTTCAATACTGTCACATAAACGCAGGTCACCCTCCTCTGAATCAAGGGGCATAAGATATCCATCAGAGATCTTATGATAGCTAACACAATAGGCAGAATCCTTACAAATTCTGTATATGTAAAGACAATTAAGCGACACACCTATTGAGACACAAGACAAGACTACTATCATGCCTAAACCCCTGTAATGACTCTTCAGCTTAGTAGAACGGCACAGGACTGTAAACCAGGTGGTTGCCTGCTGCATAAATGAAAAATAGCCAGCTATGTAAGTCTAGCTGGATTGGGGTGTCTTTCTACCAAGCGACTTAATTACATTATGTGAGCCTTCAATGACAAAGAACGTCACTCATACCCAAATAAATCTCTTTGAATTTTAAATAGTTTCGTGTGTTAAACATTTAAAAAATCTGGTGATAAACAGTGAGCCTTTAAGAGAAAGTGTTTTATTCAAAAGGAACATTTATTTTATTATTAGGTAATTTATTACTTTAATCAGTAGAATTCTAAATGAAATATAGAGACTGTCGGTCCAACCTTGATATCTATTCTGAACCCAATAAAATCTATCCTCTAGGAAACAAAAAAAGCCCTAGCCATTAAAAGTTAAAACAAATATAACATTTTATAAGATCTTAGTCAATTGTATCCTATTATTTATTGAAGTTTCTAGTAAACCAGATTTCTTTCTGGTTACAATTTATTATTTAGAGACTTTCCCTTTACATTAACATAATCACAGTGTTGATTATATAAGCTAAGCTACGCATGTTCCACCTGTGTGCAGATGCAGAGGTCCCAGGCTTACCCAGGCTTACGTATCCACCCCCACCTTCAGGGAATGTACGGTCATTGATAAAAATCCTTCCTAAGCACAACGCATACCACAGCATGTCCAGACTAACTGTTACATAAATCCAAATTATCGTCATTAATCATGGGCTAATTGCAGAAACATGAGCCTTTGAGAGGGCAGACGTCGCCGTCTGCAGCCGAAAATGGAGCCTTTTAAATGAAACCTCCCCCATTTGAGTTTCCTTGACCCTGGCGCTCCTCGACCTCATGGCACTCCATAATTTTCACCCTACCTCTGCTCGCGCTTGCCGGCTGTTGAGGTTGTCGGCGAGAAGGTGTCACCCAGGGCACACAGCCTCCAACAGCGGAGACCAGAGGCAATTAGCACTTTCACCTCACAACCAACAAAAGACAAGGAGGGAGAAAGGAAAAAGCCTTGGTCGCAATGGAAGGCCTGTTTCAGGGCAGATAAACCGGAACGTAAACAGGGGATAAGCCCCCCGGTCGGTGGTAAATCACGTCACGAGCAGAAAGGTAGGGTCTTCGGCCGCCCCAAGAAGTGCGCAGCGGCACGCTTTTCAACAAAATTGTTTGTTGGTTGTAAATAAAACCTCAAACAGCCAGCCTTATCGAGATCCCCGCTGACTAGCATCTCTGTATTGCCAAGGAAATTGGTTAATGAGAAGCAGCTATAAGGCCAATTAGAAAACATGGGGGGGGGGGGGGGGGTTGGTGACTAGTGTGACGGCTGATTGTTAGCCTTGCCGGTCATTTTTTCGCACCATCATTGCACCCGGTCATCCTAACTACCATGGCTGCGGAGATCCCAGCACAATCCTGGAGGAACAGGTTTAGGCTAGGGGAAAGCTAAAGGGCTTTCCACTGTAGGACTTAACGGTATCTGCGGGTACAGCCCTGCTAGTTCCAGTCTAACGGATTTCACACTTAGATAGGTTTCCATACCCAAGATGAGACCAAATCGGGGCTTTAGGCAAAGGCCCTGAACCAGCTTGGCTTGGTTTTATGGGTAGAACATATAACATCCCCCCAGAAAATACGAACAATTTGTAATGCATATAATTAGTCTCCATTTGTCCTGTCTAACGTGCATTGCAGGACCTCAGTGTAGAGACATAATGCCACAGAGGAGGATTAGGAAGAATTCAGCAGTAAAATTTCACATTGTATAGTCAATGGCAAACATTAGGAAACAGGGAGTACCTACTGCATGCTAAGCTTATATAACTAGTGGCACCCAGCCTGGGAGATAGACCTTGTGACTTGAATGTAATTTGAGGGGGGCTAAAGTCATAACTTATGCCAGTCTATCATGTGACATGTATCACTGCATAAAACACCATATGCTTCACATAACTTAGAATTTAGGACCCAGTGGAATTTTAAGGCATTCCATTTTTTGCATTTTCATGGCTTGCTTCTCATTATTCGAAAAACTGTTCAAATCTCGCTTTCTTAAACCTTGGCAGTATAAAAATACTGTAAAGGCCAGTGCAGCATTTTAAAAGACAACCTTGTGTAGTGGATTCAATCAGGGTGGTTCGGTGAAGCACGTGGCAGTGAAGGCCGGACTCGGTCTCAGACCCAAAATCAGGGTTGAAAGATTGGGCAGTGGAAGAGACCGCGCCCACATCACCGGGCAAGCTGTTGCTGCTGTTATTCTGTCTGCCAGGAGTCATCCATGCTGTGGGTTAAAATGTGTGATCAGCCCCACAGATGATGTCTGGTGCGGAAAGGAGCGGCTAACTCAAAAGGCCTCCATGCAAATTTATGGGGATGTGGGGGTCAGAGGTGGTTGTGCACCTGGAGTGGGTTTGCAAACTTCATCACCAGACCCGGCCCATCGTGTGCCAAGTGATCCAAGATAAGGCTTCAACAGCGCACTTCAGCAGCGCTATTTAAAAAAAATTATAATTATATTTATATTAGTCAGAGTCAGAGTGATGGCAAATAATGAGTCCAGGCAATAATAAAATCCGGAGGATGAGAGGAGCACTACCTGGTTCGCCCTAATCGCGTCAGAGTGAAACTGCATCACGCACGGGCCGGGCTGTCACCGATAATCAAAGCCCTTAGCCAGAGTGTAGCATGTAGCTTTTTAACGCAAGCCTGGTCTCCCGTCTCTCCCGTATCCAGGAAAGCAGTCTCACTTTCCTCCCCCCCGGTGAGCCCGCACATGTAGGCTGTTTATTGTTCCCTTCCATTTAATGCCTCCTGGACCCCGAGTGGTGGTGTAAGTGTGACAGCTCACCTGTGCGGGCGCGCAGGAGAAATTTGTGACAAATCTAATTTGTCGCTCGGGAACAGAGATTCATTGTCTTTTTGCACCGCTCAAACAACAATTAAAAAAATCTTTGCATGGCCACAAATTCTAGTTTCTTCTTCCTTCCGTTTGGATGTTTTAGAAGTAACAGGGTTTAGTTGTCCTGGGGTTTGGATCCAGGGCCACTGTTCTTCAGAGGTTCTCGGAGGGCAAAGAGACGAAAAACACTGTCAAAGTGAGTTGCGCCAGGCTGATATAAACTGCACATGAAAAGTCCCAGCCAGTTCCCTCGACTGCATTTTATAGCGACGCACAGCCCCACGGCTTCCATAATCCCATATCCATGTAATACAGTTCTACATATTAATACCTACAAACACAACCCAGATATTGATTGGTTTTGGTCAAAAGAGAACCTCTGACATGCCAGTTACTAAATAACACAAATCATAATGGAAAATGGCAACCTTGTCTGTGAGTGCTGTGCGACACACAGATGCTTAATGTTTACATTAATGTCACATTAAGGGTTTGTGCTTGTCGTACAGCCCTGATGGAAAAGACTGGCTTTTCCCATTAGGATTTGTGTTATTTAGTAACTGAAAAGATAGCTCAGTAATTTAGCAATCTGAAAGAATGCAGCCGCAGAAAGTGTTGAAGACATGCAGATTATACTGCTCTATCTAGTGTCTAGGCAGGTGGTTGGAAGCATTTCTTTGTGAATAGGAAAATTAACACCGCGTTAAGATAAAAGTTAAGAGATCAACTGTGGGGCGTTAATTTGTAATGGAAAGCAACATTATGGAATGTCATATTTATTCAGGAGACTGCGTTGACTGTCTTACAGGCATTAAGGAATATTAACCAGTCTGATGGACTGAAGAAGAAAAAAGCTATCTAAAATTTATGATAAGCAAATTATTATCCCA
Source organism: Hiodon tergisus (assembly GCA_025775045.1). Lineage (NCBI taxonomy): Eukaryota > Metazoa > Chordata > Actinopteri > Hiodontiformes > Hiodontidae > Hiodon > Hiodon tergisus. Next base: position 18,504 of record JAOVYW010038107.1, on the reverse strand, counting down.
TTATTCCAGCATTCAAATTAAACTCCACATGGTTACAGGCTTGATAAATAATACATATTTGTCGAGCTATGGCGCAAACGTCTTAGTTTGGTATGTCAAAGGAAATGAAAAAGCCAGGCATTGTCTGAAAGCACTCTGTCAGAGCAAGACAATGATGGACTCCACTTCCTCACAGACCGGACAGTTTTCGAAACACTTTGCATGCACAGAAACCAAAATAAAAGCTTGCGGCTAGGGTCCACTGCATTTCACTTTCCTTCCAGCAAATGACTAAGTCGAAAGAAATCGCCACTACATCACGCCATTCTGGAGGGACAGCCGAAATCAGGTCAGGCTTTCGAGATTACGGATGTTGCGGAGAACGCCACCCTGGACCATCACTCGATACGTTTGAGTCACTCCTCGACAGGAATTCGGAAACGACGCTCCCCTGTAGAGCATTCCTGATGCGCAGTTTCCTGCTGTCGAGGTGTGTCGGCCATGCACAGCCTGCACCCTCTCCCGAGGTCAATAAAACAAGGCGGATCCATGTTGGCTCTGAGCGAGCCTTTATCTTCATTAATCCTGTTGTGGTAATCGCCGAGGATTTCCTACTGAGGCACGTTTACACGTTCATGAATCTGAATCTCTTCAAGCCTTCATAGGGTTTCCTAGGCCTGAATAACAGACTTCATTATTATGGTTGACCACAGCGTAGTTCTAATGAGCTTATGTTCCCACATTTAAAACAATGCGAATAAAAATAACTCGATCATTAAATATAATTTATACGTCTACATCTAACTTTTATTAGGTATTTTAAATAGTGCTAAATGATGGTATGAGGTAAAACTAACTTTATAATGTACCTAGCCATTGGCGGTTTCCTTCTGTAATCTGCAAGCATATATCAAACTGTCCACCAAAAACCAAAAAAGCCCATAAAGAGTTATATATATTTCTATCATACCCTGTGGTGATTTACATCTCAGACAATTGAATAAAACATGCCATACCAAGAACACTGACTGGCACATTGAAAGTAATCAACGAGAAAGGCACTGGGATATTTGGTAACTAACACAATATTGCAGAAAGCAGAGGGGCTGATGCTGAATGGGATTTACCAAATAATATAGCCGTTAGGCACAATAAACCCAAAGCGGAATTTTAAACTGGTCGGCTATCTGGGCTTTCTGTCGACAATTCGCTTTTCATCTCCAGGCTCTGGCTACTTACAGTGAATCACATCGGTTAGAAAGCCCTGGTTCAGATATTACAAGTATCTTAAATATTCCGCTCCCACACCCCGGCCAGGACCCAAATCATTTACCTTCAGGTCTCCATGGGGGAAGGAGCTAACCAGAGCGATGAGCTGCTGGGTCACAAAAAGCACTCCGGCACTGTACACAATAACTCTTTAATGACCATGATTAAAAATATTGCAACTGACTGCAATCATTTTCATTGATTGTGACTGCAGCTACACAGTTTCATATTTGCTTGCTGCGTCAAACACATTTTGCCCCAACTGCCATTCAAGTCACTCTGGGTAAGAGCTTCTCCTGAATGACTTCATTAGAAAATCACAGAAACACAGAAAGTATCCTAAATCTGTCCATCTGAAGAAATCCTGCCAGCTAAAAACGGGCAGTTATCTTGGATCAAAACAGACAAATCACAAAATTAACATATTCACAATAGGCAGATGAATTTCAAAAACTCCAAAATTAGCGCATCTTGACTGACGACCGATAAATCGTCCTTGCCCTTGAGATTCCATCACCTCAGATCTCCACATGACAACAGGGGGAACTAATTAGTAACAGCACCAAGACAGACAATGGGGTATTTATAGACTGGCATAACAAAAAAATGATCTACCAAAAAGAACGCACAGGACAGATTCTGAAGATCATAAGCAACCCTTCATATTCAGATATATCCCGATATGTATATCTTGTCACCACGAAACCCTGCCGCCACGCACAGAAGTACAAATTGTTCTCCTCTGATACGAACACCGCTGCCACCTATAATACAACACACTGCTGACGGCACAGCTCATACAGAGAGGTTCCTCTCTGACTGGGGGAGCGGTCCGAAAGCCGGCCCGAAAGGGAGTTCACCAGTTAGTGTCGAGCCGAGGGAGCCGGTCCCCACCTGCCCCAGCCCGGACGGGGCTCTCCCCTTGGTAAAATCGGAAATAAACCTGCCAAATCCAGATAATCGGACACAGTTGTTCCACCACTCTCGGGAGACCAAAGTGCGCGTTATCGATATATAACTCATGGTAACATTTTACGCAGAATACCTACAGGAATAATATTACTTTTAGAAAAAGCAGTCACATGAATAAATATCTTATTTATCTGAAATTCTTGGTCATGGTAGTTTTGAAAAATTGGAGTTAACCACTTAAAAATCAGCTTTATTGATCTTCTAAAAAGTACTTTATGTTCAATTAGTCCGTTTTTTAACTTTTTTTTCAATTGGCCTTCTTGTCCAGAAGAAAAATTATTCAGGGTAGATGCAACTTGGGTCTCTCGTCAGTTTCAGGGTAACGCAGATTTTACTGCCCTTTAATTTACTGAAATTATTACGGGGGGAGAATAGTGGGTCGAATCCAAGAAAGAGTAATTTTGTGCCATTCTTGCCATTCACTAATACCAGAGCTGCAGAGCTAGACCACCCTCAACGTGTTTATCCAAATGTTTCCTTTCATTTTGTTGGTTTAACCATGCATAAGAGCCCTGCAAATTCCTTTAATGCTATTTAGTCTTAAGAAACTTTGTGCTGTTCTCTTATTGCCGTACCGAGTTAACATGACCCAATGCAGCGTTCAACT